>JAQIXO010000592.1:0-17940 GCA_034700305.1 Protaphorura armata
TTGGGGCGACAGCCACCATTTTTAGAAAATTGAATGCCGAGATTATAATATTTTGCACGCATAATGACTTACAAAAAACCAATCAAAACAGCTGAATTTGAATTGTGCAGACTGTGTTAGCTCCATCAGCATATGATAATATTGCTCAATATCATAGGTCCGGCTGCACTAAATAGGGGAAAACCATTTGATTTTACGCGAAGTTGAGGTTGAGAAACCTTACACATATAACGTTATCTTATGTTTGTCAAAACATGTCTGTATAGCGGCGGTGGATAGTAAACTCTGTTTGCCTTATTTTATTTTTTACACTCTTCCATTAAAGATCGGGCGAAAATAAAAATGTAGAGTAGTTAACTATATGCCAGTGTAGCCGCCAATTCCGCTAGGAATGACTACTGAGTGGTGTTTCTCCCAACCCGAATTCGATCAATCAATCAATCAAATTATAAACATAAAAATTAAAAAACAGAAAACAGGAAAAAACAACAAATACTTTTTTTATATAAATAGAATGCCGTCCCATGTAATTAGCAAAAATAATTTGGATTAATTAATTAACAATTTTGGATTCAAGTTGAGATAGATAAATTTTATCGATAAACTGACCACACATCCAATCAGCATACATTGATGAATAAATGTTGGGTGTGAGAGACGTTTCGAACTCCAGAAGGATGGGAAAATTCCAGACGTCTCGGTAGATATGGACAATTTAATTTCCATTAAATATTTCCAAATAAAAAAATGAGTTTTTGAGCCTTAGATTCATGAGGGGGCAGCTATAGTTTCGTGGGGGGATGGGAGGTAACTTGAAGGGGATGGGGGTAACTTGGAGTTGCTGGGGCGATGGTGAGGGGGCAGCTATAGTTTCGTGGGGGGATGTGGGGGTAACTCGGAGTGGCTGGGGGGATGGGGGGTAACTTGGAGGGGCCGGGGCGATGGGGGGTAACTTGGAGGGGTTGGGGGGGGGGTAACTTGGAGGACCCTGGCCAAACCATAGAATAATATAAATATACCGTTTAAATTATAATCGTACCAATCGACATCAAAGAAGCTTGAACCCAAACTTTGTTACAGAAAAAGAAAAACCTAATTCATGGACATGCGGTCATGTGCTGTTTGTCATTTAAGGTTTGACATTTGACATAGAAATGTATTGACAATATTGACATAATAAATATCTTCAAATTCTTACTGTCTGTCTGTCGTCTGTATAATCCAAAATAATACTACAGTCATTTTAGGAAATGAAACATAGGAAGCTGAAATTCGGCATGCGAAAGAGAGATGGCTCCTGCCTTTATATGTGATCTTATCGGGTAGAGGTATATAGCGTAGAGACTTAGGGCCGAGTTTCTTTGACATTCTTGGATAAAATATTATAAAAATTCGACAAGTCACATCATATTTACCGGAGGTTTAAGCACATAATGTCTTAATTGGCTCGGAGGGCCTAGATTTTTTTATCCTCATCCTATGCAAACTATCGGAAAAAGTAAACATTTGCCCATATTTTTCTGTTTGAGTCCTGTTTTGGGTGAAAATCTGCCATTCTCATGCCCATGTTTATTCTCTTGGCTGTTCACCTCAAAAAATCTCATGTAGACATATAATATGATATAGATGTGTCATTCACCGCGACAAAAATAAGTTTTTTGAGTATATACCACGGATTTAAAAATTCGAAACCTTCAGTATCAACTATGGATTCAAAGAGTCCTTGGATTTTTCATTACAATCTCATCAACCGAAATTCATTTATGCATGGATTCGCGTGGCCTCAAGCTCCAATAGACAGCCCATTCAAACTACAAGAGGCAATGCAAAATATGAATTAGAATATGGATTATTTACCAGACCATTATTACCATAATTTCTATCGTGGTATCAGAGCCGTGCCGGTACTCTGAAGGCTTCTTAATCATGAGTACAGTGGACTATATCAATCTTCTATATATCGAATATCTCTATAAATCGATCAGAATGCCAGGCACGAACGAATGTCCCATACTTAAGCATTACACGAGATCTCTCTGATTCGTACCTCTCTATATTGAATCTTTCTCTATACTAACCTGTTTTACTTACCCATTTCTCTCCACATAGTGAACTTGTAGTGCCAAATTTTCCTCCATGTCAGAATTGTTTCTGTTCACGTTTTTTGGTTGTCTCTTGTCTCCCAGGATTTGAATGTACCAAAAACGTCAGTGCAGATTCAAATTCGGACAAACAACAGAAATATTGTTAGCAAAATGTTCGGATTAAGGAATATGCTGGTCTCTAAATTTAATTAGTTCATTTAATTTTTTTAATTACCCCGAACACACTTTGACGAGCGAAGATCATCGGGGGGATCCTGTATGTCTTTCGTGAATTTATTTCAGGGCAATATTACTGAATTCCTTAATGAGAACCGTCACCTAATGTTACAACGCAAACATTAGTAAATTGTATGAAAATTAGAAATTAGGTCACAGTTGATTCATAGGTTTATCAACATGTACGGAATGAAAATTATGTGACAATAAAAGGTGGCGTTAGGCAATTATCACCATATTATGAGGAAATATTATGGCCTAAGTGGATGGGATGGTGACCAGATGATTCCTACACGAGCTGACCGGGACATTGACAGAAAAAAAATTGCGAATATTAAATTGAAAATGTGCAAACTGATTTGCTTTCTTCACATTACGTCATACGGTTACTGTCGTGGTTTACGGACAGGTGACATTGTGTAACTCGTCATTTTAGAAACTCTATGAAGGAATTTTATTTTGATTGTTCTTAATAAATTTGCTTAGATTGTAGGATTCACCACAGCGGACAAAATTCTTAGGGCAGCTGTACAACATGATCCCAAGAATTTGTCTGTGGTTGTGGTATTTTGTGTACCCTGTATTTAAAAGATTGAAAATTTTGAAATGAATTAGCACATTTAGTTACTATGTATGTCTACCTTCCTGGTTTCTGTGGTGGACAATGAAAAAATAATTAATTTGTCCTAGCATTGTTGGCAGCTGTTGTCAATCCAGTTCTGGTTCACTTGGACAAGTCATACGGCAAGCCAATTCCTCATGCCAGATTCGTGTGGGCTCTACGCGAGGATTCAGTGATCGAACTCGAAAATATGACGGGCTTATTTCATTTTGCAACGGTTTGGTTGAACATTTATGAGGGCTTAGAGTGTAAAAAAAAATATATTTGAAAGAGATGTGTCGTGTTTGAATAATAACGTGACTACAATGTACCGGCAATCGCAAGCATTTTGTATCCGTGTCTTGGGTTGTGTACCCGGCCCAGATGAAAAATTTGAAGATCTGATGGAAAAGTATAATGACTCCGAACTAGGTGTTGCGGTTAAAGTAGACACCAAATCCTTCATGGTCATTATTTCATCACAGTCAGTCACGTGGTTCTCAGATGGTTTGGGGAATTGATGACTACGAATCTTGAACTTAAGATGGCGGATAAATTTTCCATGAGCTTCGAAGAAATGTTTCCATTTCAACACGACCCCGGCCAAGTAAAAATCACGGGCAACCACGATCGTGTCAAAGAAGTCTGGATGCAGTGCCGGTCAGAATGATGGAAATATTTTCAATTATTTCCTGAGCCCAGCGTCTGGCACCAGACTTTGTGATTATCTGAGGAATCTCCTGTACATGCTATGACTAGGATCCCATGACTTCTGGATTATTCAAAAAATTCAAAAATATTAAATTCGTATTAATTTTTGTTCAGAATTTGAGAGGATTAGAAAGGATTGAATTTCCAGAATCTTTGTAATGAGCCAATTTTATAAATGAGTTCTGTGTGGTCCATTCCCACACTTACGTAACTGTAGCAATTCTAAAGCTAAACCATGCTGCCTACCCGACAGGGTTGGAAAACCCGTTGTACCTTATTAGTGAATGGGATTGGAGATTGAAATTATTCTCCATGAATGCGCAATTCCCAGTAGGCGCCAGTCATCAGCTGGCGTCGATTAAATGTGTATAATTCGTACTTGCGACCTCAGAGTAGACGATATTACTCGCTGAATTTAATTATATTAATAAGCGAAGGAAAATAAACTAACAATGTAACGGCGATTGAAAAGGGAAGAGACCAGCGTCGAATTTGATGTGCTACGGGCGTGGAATTTTGTTTTACTAGTTATGCTGGAAGAGAGTTCAATAGTACGTGAAACCTCGCGGGGGTAGGCGGGCAGAACTTGCAAGTAGGGATGAGGAATCAGACTTTGTATTGACGGCTGAGAATATTTGTGGACTTTCGGCAGTGGAAGTTACACAAGGTGCGGCTATAATCATAACAATCGTTATGAGCTAATCAATTTTAGGCCATTTTAAGAGAAGTTAAAGTTTTAGCCCTCAACCCATAATTGATTTGGAAGTGGACAACATTAGAGGAAGTGAATTATATTATCTGACCATGTATTTAAAATTACTACATATATATACTATATTAACAAAATAAGTTTGTAAACAGTCAAAAATAAATTAAAACGAATTGTCATTAAAAATCCTGGAATGTATGTAGACCAGGGAGATACATCTGATATCAGGCAGATTTCATTGGAATACTGGTTGTTACTTCTCTACACTGGCCATCACCTATAAAGATTTTGGTTTGAAACGACAATAAGCTCCTTTTAATCAGTAAATAAAAATTAAGATAATCAGCTTCTAAATACTTACACTTGAAAGACTTTCTAAGAAATCTCTCAACAAATCTGGACACTCTAGTCCAGACTCGGGCTGCCAGGACGCGTGGCGTATATCATAATCCTTCCATTGTAGCAGAAATTCTCTCTTGTCATTTACATACCTCACACCAAGAATTCTGGCCACCTGTGTATAATAGGACGAAACAATAAAGAATCAACACTTATTAGTACGAAGAGTAGCATGTGTTGCGCCCTGTAGTACTATTTCTACTAGATTTTATACCGCAGGTTTTACTTCCTTATTTAAATGAACACATTGATATTTTCCGGTGATATTGAAAACTTTTCCCAAATATGTGTACATTTTGTAAATATTCCACAACTCTCACAATAAATGCAGTAATACCTTGAGTTTGTAGTTTTAAATATTGATTACGGTCAAACATGTACGAACGCCAGTACACAGATTTACTGAGAAATTAAAGCAGAATATTTGATTGTAGTATTTATAACAGAAATCACTAGAACGTACCTCGTATTTCTCCTTTGCATTGGGATTGTTTTGTTGAACAGCTTGATAACGGCACCGAATCGCTCTTACTTCCTTGATTACTAGCTTGTGTCTCAAATGATCTTTTCGCACTATACGTACTCTAATAGTACGATTTTGAAAAAGGAAGCCGTTCTCCAAATCTGATGGTGCATTTTTGCAGTGGACCTGGAGGACTGCACGCAAAACAATTTGGGAGACATTTTCACCTGAAAACAACAAATAAAACAAAAAATTTACACTCGCTTGATTGAGGGCTGAAATATGGTTCTTGCTCTTAAATGCTTTCTCAATGACATTATTATTTAAACATAGTATTACCACTTGTAACTGGAAAAATTCTTTCCAATTCATGTCTGTATCGACATCATGAAATGTGAAGACGGACGGAGTTAACCCCTTGCACTCTGGAAATTCTGAGCTAACTTTAATATTTACTTTAAACATTACGAATGGGATGTGGCGTTGGTCAAAACCTAGAAACAAAATTTTTGGGTTAAAAACTTTGAAAAATTCTCAACACTCGATTGCATGGTATTTCCATAAGGTGCTATATTAGAAAAATTGGTAAATAAGTTTTTGGGTCCACGGACCAAACATTTTTTTTTGCAGATGTGGACGAATCAAGCAATTTGCAACACTATTTACATCTATAAATTTTTTTGAAAATACTTAAGTTTTTTTCCTCAGTTTTAAAGAAATCTCAGTTTTAAAAAATCAAGCGCGTCGGAAAATGAATATTTTCACCTCATGTTGAATTATAATCTGATTTTTAATCTTATGTTGATATTTTTGCAAGAACTACATCCCAGCAACTCCCTTTTGCTGCCAGGTCCAGGTTTAGTTTGTGAACGACGTTTCATTTTAATTATACGGTCTAATGCAGTGGCGATTGCGTTAAGGTTAAATTTTAGAAATAGGGAGAGTTCACACACAAACCTCCGAACCAGGCAGATCACCGTCGGTTCCTTTTTTTACAGAGTATTACACACACACACGCAAAATGAAAAGAAAAAGGAAGAGTTCACACACGAACCTCCACGAACCACGAAAACGAGTCAGGAAGTTCACTGTCAGTTGTTTTTCTTTACATAGCACAGCATGGGACCACTTACAAGTCCAGTGACCCTATAGTGCCCGTGCGGTGAATGACGCACGGGTTGACCTGAGAGGTAGACCAACCACGGATAAGCGGGTCAGAGCCACACCCCGTATAGAGCCGGAAATAGCAAGGAAAATCCCGGAATCTCTCTCTCCGGTCTTAAACCCGAACTCAACAATTACTTCTTTCCCCACTAGCCTTCAACGAGTCTTTCTCCACTCATTCAGTGCAAATATTTAACTCCATTCTCTGGCCTACGATTTTACTCTGATCCATCACAGAGTTGGAATAATAGTAGTCTTATTACAAGGTCAACCTTCATATATTTGGACCGTGCCTAAGGTGTAATATTATTCTGTTTCTTTTCACCGGATTTTTTTATGATCACACAAGGTCTACTCTTAACAAAAACAGACCAGCAGAGTATAGCCACTGCAATAATGCACATAATTCTTTCTTCAGGATATTTTTTTCTCACAGTCTATTTATATTTGATCCCTTCTTATTCAAAACTCGCTTTTAAACAATTTTCAAATCACTCGGTTTCTGAGACTAACTCCGTAGCCTTTAAACAGATTCCTTTCAAAACCATCCTAAATATATAGTGTTCATTGCATACAATAGTTGGCTAAGATTGAATTTTTGTCTTTAACATACCAGATCAGAAACATAACACAGCATAATAGGATATAGGCTGAATTGGGTAATTTAAAATACATTCAGTCATTACACGGACCAGATCCTCATATTCCGTTCCGTTAGAACGTTCGTGATTTTTTACGGACATGTATATGCTGTTTTGTTGAGGAGTGTAGCAAAGGAATAATGTTTTAACATTAATCCGTCGAGGGAACGAATCCCAATATAATTCATGTACGTTCTCCATAAAATCATAGCTCAATGTCTCCAGGGTATTCACGCTTAAAGTCAATCGATCTAAGTTCGGAAAAGTAGTCATTAAATTTCCCATGTGTGTATGTTTGATAATATTATTAGCCGTAGAAACATTTGTAGCAGGACGTACAGTTAAAAATATTCTAGGCCCAAATGTAATAGTCTCAATACATTCTTGGAAAAACAATTCACTTCGTAACTCTTTCACAATCTTTTCACGCTTAGCAACTTCTTTTTTAACAACAGCATACCAAAATCTTGACGTACGCATGAGGCATGATAAATCCACAGCATTCAAATGATTAGCAATTTTGGACCATACCGGATAAAGTGTGTTTATAATAACCAACAAAATATTAATATCTTCCATGTTTTTTTTACTGAAATTATAGTAACCACAGCACACTCATTCACATGCTAGACATACATTCATTGGAACTTCGTCATTTTTTTCACGACACTGAACGTCGAACCATTTCTTCATCACCACTTGATGACGCAGATTAAATAATGTCTAACTAATACGGTTTAGTTTATTATTTCTACCCCATTCATTAGACATAAATACTAACTCGATTTGTAAACGGTCGATGTCTGTTAATAATTTCTTTAGTTCTGCGTTTAGACTCTGTTGCATACGTTTCTCAGATTACATTAATTCACTTCCACCAGCACAATCGTTTGCCAGTCAAATCATTTGTAATTTTTCAAGTTTGTGTGACAGGTCAACTTGCATGGATGCTTAATTTAATCGAATAAGCTCGAGTTTAAATTCAAAATTAATAGTTCGAATAGTAACCTGACTAAACTTCGTCAAATCCAAATTCGCACTCATGGTTACAATCCAGCAGATTCACAGACTAATCCGCATTCAGTGTCGGTCAGTCAACTTTTACAACACCTCTAAAAGAACAAGGTTAAATCTTCCTACACATGTAACCAAGTTAAACGGTTTCTTATAGCCCAAAGCGATTCCAGTTTTTGTTCTCTCTTTCACACTTCTTGTGTTTCTCTTACGTAAGCCTATGTGCTAAGCAAATCACAACATTAACATTGGTAGGTCTGAATAAGGTTAAATAATAAATACAAACACCCTTCTAAATTTTTTTATTCCTTACAACATAAGTTTACCAATTAATAACGCAATGCAAATGTTCAAATATAGCTCACAGTACAACTGCAAAACCACAACCGACAAATTACAATTTTTTTTTAATCTTAACACATAAGTTAATGGGATAATTTTGTTTCTGTAAAATATTATCATTTACAAGTATATTGGCTAAAACTAATTCTATGATTTATTATAGATCTATGATCTATGATCTATGATCTATGATCTATTGATTTATTCTATGAGTTTGATTAGATTTTTTCCTTCGATGGATACACTGATAATTCTATTGTTCCAGCAATGTTCAATTTTACATTCCATTCCATTCCAACCACTACGAATGACGTTCAGGTTATGATACAATTTCAGCGGGTAAATCTCAAACAAATTATAAATTCATGCATCACAATCATGGGCCCGTCCTTCATTCGTCAGACGGTTGAAACTACCCATGTCTAAGCAAATGGTATGAATATTTAGCATATAATCAATGTATCGATTAATTTCCATTTGAATCACTTCGAAAATAATAGCGGGATCAGTTTCGTTAGCCATTTTGACAATTGGATTTAGATGTAGTTCATTTATCCTATCACTATGGAGTTCAAATAGTTCTTTCATTGTACGGGGAATATTAACAGTAGAGAATGATAACCAATAGCGAGTACAAAAATTCCAAGGTTTTGGACAAGTAATGTGAATCTCTTCATTTTCATTAGTCAATACCAAAGCAGCGGGGTTCGATGGGTCGGTCATCAAAGAAAAGATTCGTTGTACCTGTTCTACAAACTAATTCATTTTCTCGGTACAACGGTGGGTTTGACCCCACCACAGCATTCAAAGTCTCGACGTTTATATATCGGAGCAAACCACCAACAAACTTCAATCAAATGAAAAGAAATTTTTTTAGACACAACTCAAGAATCTTTAATTTTTTTCCTTTCTTAACACGTTTAATTTACCGTATTTTCTTACCAGATGATAGGTGCACAACAAAGCTTCGCATGTTTTCTTTACAGTTTTTAGATTCGGTTGATCTGATAGACTGACCTGTGATTCGTGCCTTTCTCGTAGTACATGTGTGTTTGTTCTTTCTGACATTTTGTACCCACAAACGGATCGGATCAAATACAAGATTAGCTGTACAATTTCAAATGTGAGTGAGCTTGGTACGCTTTCCTCAACGCTTCCGGCCACCACAACTACACCTTGACTCTGCAATTGACCCCACAACTCTGCAATTCACTCAAGGAACAGGCTCGTTTATTTTGAGTTGATAGATAGTGTTCATGATTGGAAGGAGTATACACTGTGGTTAGACGATTGGCTGTGAGTGAAGTTCAGATTAACTTTAATTCTTAAAATTGGTTCACTTTATTGGGATTCGAGTAACGACGAAGGACATTGACTATGACCGTCCCGGGATAGCATCATTTATGTTCCAACAAAATTTCTCGTATGCCTTGTTTGGGTTGAGACTAGCGATAATAGCTGCTGAAATGAATCAATTCAATCCATTTTTTTTGTTAAGATTACAATATGCGACATGATGTAGGTCTGTTTCCGCAGCATAGATGATGCGGTATGTGCACTTGTGTTTGTCCCGGTCTAGTTTGAGTTGAGTAAAAGTCATAAGACTACTTCTAGCCGTAAAATTTTAATTAGAGCTTTTACGCGACTCTTGTCTAAATATTTGAAACCAGCCTGACGTACACAATTCTAATCTCATTCTTCATTTAGGACCTTCTAAACCATGGATGTATGCATTCAATGCATGATAGATTCAAGGCTATGAGGGATGCTACCGTAGTAAAACTTTGCATGGCAAAGCAACAAAAGACCGCTTAAATGGATATCAATTCGTCGGTTTTCTCTTTTGTTTTTCTAGTTCCAATTTTTCTAGAGGCATTTGTCGGAGTTGTCCAAGTCATGATAAAATACTATTGTGTGGACAATAGATAGTATGGTTCACAAGGAACAGAAAGGTGCAGTAAACGAACTTACAAATTCTCTTCAGGAAATCCAATGATGATTTAATGATCTCCTGAAGCCACTATTAATCCAATACCCAACAATCGCGGGTTGGTACGATTTCGTACATACAATCATACATCCGTATTCCCGGACTCGTACAGGTAAAATGTTTACGACTGCAAACAACAATGGCAAAAGTGATGGATACTTGAGAATTTGACTGACACTGATACGGACAAGGAACTAGAAAATCACCCCTACGACGCATCAATATTTGACTAAACAATTAACAATTAACGTCCATCCCGTCCATAATTACCAACTGACTTTACTGACTTTAGCGGAAACAGAATAAAATACGACCTATGGAACGGCTATGATTACGAATAATAATACGGTGGATAAAATCTGGGTTACCCCTATACATATTCCACTTCGGGAAGAAGCTGAGATATGAGTGAGTGTAGAAGCAAAAGGTCAAAGGTAAACCTTTTTTATTCCTAGACACTGGACAGGATCGGATCTTGTTTATAAAATATGAGGTTTGAAAATATTAGATGGGTAGAAAGTAAAGTGTCCTTCAGATAAAATCAACTCAAACAGCCAGGGTTGTGGAGTTCTGATCCGTGACATATTTCGAACCTCATTCGGATTTTGCATTATTGACCATTGTACATTTCGGGGAACCAAACCAAATCTGATGATAGAATTATAAAAATAGTAGGATCCACACGGACAATCGCTTAGCTCATTGCCTCGGAATGAGTAGAAGATATTAAACTAAAACTATGAAAGTGCATGCATTCAATTAAGTATTTTAGTCTCATCAAGGTTGTAATCAATTCATTCTGGCCAATGTCCATGTCCAATTATTATAGTGGTTTTGGCCAGACTAGTTCTGTTTCCAATTATTCCGATTTGAAATTGATAACGGTATTCTTAGGATGGACGAACGAACCGGAATTGTAATTTTAACCTTCAATGTCGATTAATCTAACCAATACTGATTCCTGTCCAGAATTTAATTTCCAAATTCGTTGTTATCTCTAATATCGGTTATTTGAATTTTCACTCGGAAGTAGTGGTCTTCAAATTACAAATTACCTGTCTTAATTCAGAACTAGGAAGTGTAGGTGTATAGTTTACATTAAGAAGTATTTCATTAGATTTCGAGAATTTTAGACAAATTCGAGACTTGATTTCGGTTATCAAGAAGAAAGGTAAACAATATGAAACCAAATTAATAGAAACCAAATACGACCGAATAAAAGAAATTGACGACTACCTGTCTACCATGACGTCACATGTTAGCAGGAAATTCAGTAGTATTAATTGAAGAAAATAGAAATCAAAATTAATACAATAGATAAATAATATGTTTAAAAGTAAGGTACGGCATGAGGTCACGTCGTTGTCAGTGTACTGGATGAAAACGGCAATAAATTCTCTGTTCTTATGTACTATTGTAAAAATCATCCGTCTATGTCCGAATTTTAATTCCTCAATTGAATTCAGACCGGAAGGGTTACACAGAATAACTATTTTTAACTCTCCTCGAACTCGAACTCACTCACTTAACTTGAAAGGGATGAATGTATACTCTGCATTTTTCTGTGGATGGGAAAGGAAGATTGGTCAATAGAATGTTTACTTGTGTAAACGCATTAGAAAATAGCATTCTATCGATATTAATTACCCCGTATTAATGTTGATGCTAACCCTTACGACTCTCATAATAACGCATACAATTTATAAATTTCATGATGATGGAGTGCTGGCCAAGGGACTTGAGTTTAGCCCAATAACATAGGGAAAACGACGGATTTCAATTGATTTTCTATTAAAATTTGGTTACATGTGTGGTGACGCATTATCGTTAATCTATTGTTACTATGTTGTCATTATTTATTCCTATGTATTACTGCTTGCTAGTTGGTTATGCCCAGAGGGAAAAAAATGCTTTGATAAACTTGATATTTTGATAAATGCTAATTAATTGACTTTGATTGTCTAACCTAGTGGGTAATATAAGTTGGCTTTACAAGCTTACAAATTCTAAAATGGTGTTCTTTTTTTTTGCCTCTTTTAATTAAATAAAGTTGTCATGAAGGGAGGTTTTAGATTTTGTTCATAAGATCTGGAGCACACGGTTCATTGGCAATAAGAAATCCCTCGCTGGTCGCGCTTTCCATTTGTTCTCGTAAAAGGTTATCTTTCCTATTTTCGTTTTGGTCGTACAGACTATTTTCTATCGTTGAATTTAGATTTAAATAACAACAGGCCAAGGGAAAGGATAACTTCGATTTGCCGTGGACCATATGCTCCCTTAAAATGACAATACCTCCAATATAATTTTATGGTTGTGAAAGGGTCCCTTGTCCTTCCAAATAAAATATATTTTTAACAAATTGTAAACCGGGCCGTTGTATGAAGAACCTTGGTTATTTGGGTAAATTGTAAACAGAATTTCAAATTACGACCTTTTACCAAGACCCAGATCTAGAGGAGTTTTAAAGGAGATTTTATGGAATGCCCCCCCTTTAAAGGAATTTAGGGAACAGCCGAGCGTTTTCTAAGCCATGACTGTTAAGGAGGATCGAACCCCGAGCCATATCAACAGAAGAATACATTTGGACAAGGGTTATATATAAAAAAATGATATTATATGATCTCTTTGGATTATCATTATAATTTACGTACCGATTTCAAAATTTGGAGGGATGTGCTAGCTTGTATTGCTCTATAATTAAATACGGCGCTAATGCGTCATGATATGGTGATTCGTCGCTTCTGACATGTATGAGTAAGAAAATCCGAGGATGGCCACTGTTGTAAGATTAAACAGGACCTAGACAAATGATAGATAGAGATATTTTTGGGTAGAATTTTGACCGCGGACGGACAACGGATCCATTACCTATTGATTGAGGTTATCAACTGAGAGAGAGGAAATAAAATTTCGTAATTTTTTTTGTTTGTATTAGTATTTTAATTTATAGAAGTTATACCCCAACTCGGATATTTTCGATGGGGGAAAAATTTGATTTTTTTTATCAGTCTGGTTAACGTGAATTAGTAGCTCTCGACTCAGAACTGAAATTATTGTTTTTAATCATTTAACACCAAAATATAATTTCCATTGACGGTTTTGAAGAACTTTATTTCCTCTCCAGCTCATCCAGTAATGAAATGTCAGAGTACAATTGTGGAATGGATCGGATTAAAACGTCCTTGGCGACAATTCTCGTGTGTGGTGTGAAATGGGACTTTATTTTTAATTTTACTGTCTGAGACATTGACTATTCTTGGGAAACCAAAGCCAGGAGTTTCATTTGAACAAATTTTGTTTTTAATTTTGTACGAATCATATGGAAGAAAAAAAAAAGGATTCCTCTCCTAACTTTGGAGGACCCATTATTTTAGATGAAATTTTTCAGAGTCAACTTGACCGTGGATTACGGAGTGGAATATTTTTATTTGTATCCAAAGACGGAGTTCCATTTTATTGGAATGCTCGTCTTTATCGGACAGATAGGAAACTTTGTCTTGGGTTTGGATACAAAAGTGAACGTAATAGAAATCACTGAACTTCTTCGTAAAGTTTTATGGGAGTGAACAATGTTTGGCTTAATTTCATTTCTATCACAAAATAATAATGTCGCGGTGTCGCGCCGCACCCTAAATTCTCTAATTCACCAACATTTCTTAAGTACAAAATTGATAATAGGTGACTTCTCGTGACAACGTAACGTACTAAGTAGTAGATAATCGGCTGCACTTTTTGTATTGACAATCGACCCGACGGGGCCCACCTTTTTTGGCTTCTCGTGGCATCATAACGAAGTAAGTTAGGTTGTCCACTACCTATATACATTGGATAATTCGTGGCACTTTTCGCATTCTCGTTGTTTGTAAGAATGAAAACAAAATGTTAGTTGATAGAAGTACAAAAGTCATAATAGGCCCGAAGGGCCAAGATTTTTTTAAACATTGGACTACATTTTCCTTGATAGGGTTCCTTACTGTAACTTCAAAATATATTGCCGGTCAGGGCGGGCGGTCGCACCGGCACTGCAGCAGTGCATGGTGAAAGACCCAACATGACATAATAATTGTTAGAACGAAGATTAAATTTCGGTCGGTTGTTTATTCAGTTAATCTAACTAATACAATTGTTACACATTATGTTGTTTTAAGCTAGACACCTTAAATTCTTGGGTCGGATTCCATCCTACGAACAACCTCGGAGGGGAGGACGGTTGGTGATCAGTAGTAGCATAATTATAACATCGCAATGGAGGATAACTGTGAGAGAACTCGAATAATTGTTATTCAAGCTCGGGCGATAAAACAGGTAGTTAGTATATTTCAACAATACTAATAGGAGCATGAATGGCGGCCCGAGTCGGGCCGAGTCAATGCCAAATACATTATCTCGGCCCGACTCGGGCCTACATTCATGGTCATACTTGGGAAAAAAAATACAGTACGTTGGTTATTCTGTCGTCCACGTCCTCGTTGATCTGAATTAGAAGTTTGGTCGCTCATTTTTTTAATCTTTGTTATCACAGATACTAACTGAAATCTAATGGGATTGATTAGAAATACTAACTAATCCGAACAAACTGGAAACGTATTCAATAATTTTAAACAGTGCAACAGGAACTACGTCGAAGTTCTCAAGCTGAGTCACACGTAAGGTTGGGAAAACAATAGAATGCATGGGTGTTTAAATGATACCTATATATGAAGAAAGACGGCCACGACGTTCAATGATTCATACGGGAGGGTGACTTATAAACAATCTCCCCTTCCATGACCCCATCTGCTGATACAGCCAAAGTGTCCTAAGTCAGAATAGACCGGGTGTTTCAGAAAACATGCATGGTTGTTTGCATCAGTTCTGCCGGCATTACCTGAAATATTTTTTATTCATTCTGTTAATCATGTTTACTGTCTGCTTGCATTTGTACATGACCATCAACTATTCTATCTATGATATAACTACGCTATAATTAAAACGAACAAAAACTTGTCTTCTCTGATGTACCCTGTACTTCACTTATTAGTACATAGACGTTTTCGTACATTCTTTGTTCTTTGTTCTTGATGCGTACTCACAGCATTGTGTAACCTTCAAAGTTAAGTGAAAGGACAAGAATCTCAGTTCTCCTTTTATTATGAAGAAATTGTTGATGAATAGAAAACTCGAACAGGTGAATATATTTATTTATTCTAATATCCATAGCTTAGCCAAATCAAATTTTAACTCTCATGGTAATCAACTCTCACGGATTCAAATAGTTAGTTTTCTTTATTTTTTTCTAAATATTTATTCGCGCGAGAAATAAATTGAAATTTTGTGGTAGTTTATTTCTGATGTTAGGGTTAAGCGACAGGTCCATGGCATATGGTCGCCAATTCAGAACGGCGAAAGTAGCGTCAAGCGTAAATCTTTTGAGTCCTGAAACGGAGCCTTCAAGTTCAGGTGACGTGTAGAGTTGACTTCTTCTTCCGTTTGAATCATCACAACTTTTCTGGTCAGATGCTATGTGGAAAAAATATAAAATGGGTCAATACCCTTTGAAGATCCAACGAAGGATTTTGAACTTGAAAGACTAGAACTAGAACATTGAATTAAATCATTGAATTTGCCTACATATATGTTTAAAACAACATTAATTCTTTTGTTGAACTTAATTTACATGCATAATACACATTTTGGATATGTTTGCATGTTTCGGAACATCAGAATAAAAATAGAGAATCAAATCAAATCATAACACAGAGTTGTCTTGTTGTGTGCGTTAGTAAAATTCGACCTGAAAACCTCCGTGTTAAGCAGCACAAGGCGATGAGTTCTGGTTCACCCTGTAGCGTACCGGTAGTACGGAGTCATGGACTCCGAATCGGGTAGAAGAATGAATGGAGTAGCGAGACTGTATGAATGTGGCTTAACTGCAGATGCAGAGGCAAGAGTGCAGAGTATGAAAGCAAAAGTAGTCCAAGAATGGAATAATAATAGAACTAGGGCTAAGACTAACCAGAACTGGAGTAAACCGGCAAAAACCCGGTTCACTCTGGTTCATGTGTGGCTAGGTCAGGATGACTCATAGGTAGCTTATTTAGTTAACAGTGTCGTGTGCAAACGACATCCAATCAAATTGTGCCACCGGATAGATTCGGTGAGGGACTAAGATTACGTTGCCTTAGAAGGCAATATTGGGTGCTTGAATAGCTTAGGGAAGCAGTACTTAATAACTCTAGTCTCAGTCAAGAGAATTAATTGGTGTTAGTCTTTAGAGTAGTGAAATCTGAGTTTCCTGTCCTTCTTCTTCTTCTTCTTATCATTGGAATAAAGATAGAGTATAGATTGTAGATCAGTTATGAACGGTCTTGATTATTTCATCCGGAGAGATTAGTAAGAGAAGCACTGTATTACTGACCGGGGGTCAAGAGTTGACCCTGGCAGTAGTTACAACTAGGTGTACCTACTCAGTGGAAGGTCAGCGCAAAGCTAGGATTTACACCACTACACAGGTCATAGGTCAAAATTCAATAGAAGCTGGGGGAACTGGAGATATCCATGGAGTAAAGCAAAATTTGGAGTGGACGAAGAAAACAAATTGTTCGAAGTTAGAAAAGGACGGAAGGAAGAGAGAGGAACGGGACAAACAGAAGGTCAATCCAGAGGTCGAAAAGGTTAGAAGTGGAAGAAGACATCAGGAAGGTCAGAGGTCAAACCTGGGCAAGCTTTTTCAGGAATTTGGTCCAGCAGTTGGAAATAAATTGGAGAAACTTGAGGGAGAAAGTCGTGGAGAAAACCGTGGAGAAAGTAGAAGACAAAAAACGGAGGCATTCTTGAAGTATTGTTAACGCCGTTCTGGAAACTGGAAACTCAGAGAAGTTTGAATTCGTTTCTTAAATATTTAATTACTTTACCTGATAAGAGAATAGAAGTAATGCCGGTTAAAATTATAAACGTGCATCAAAAACAGACAGGTCGTTTTGATTTAGACTCAGAAAACAGCTTTGTAAGGAGTAGTGTGGTCGAGAAATTGATCCCAAATTTGGGGCAATATACAATTGACTCGATTCTCTGTAGTATTAAATTTCCAGATACAGACATCCGGATTCTGCATAAATTCACCATAAGGACTCAGTTAGAATCGGATTTCGTACTCGGAAGAGATTTCTTGGAATTAAACAACGTCACATTAAATTTTGCGCAGCAGACCGTGGAAATAGGAGGAAAAACCTATCCCTTCGAATCTTTTAAGACAAAAGAAATCATGCACAAACAAATACTGTCAGAATTAGCGGAAATGCATGATGGTATGAAGAGATTGGAGGAGTACACAAAATATAGAAATTTAATAGCATATATAGAATGCTTTGATGGAAGAAGAGACGTCAGTAAGTTTTTGAAAAATTTCATGCAAAGTTTACGAATGAATTGTGTGCCAGAAAAATATTATTGAGAACGAAATTGGGACACGAACCATATGAAACAGTCTTAAAATGGCAATAGGGAGAAGAGGACAGAGGTCCTAATAGAGGATTGAAACGGAAACGAACTGGAATTATTAAACCAAAAATTTGGATTGAGGAATCAATTGATGACTTCTATGAAT
>JAQIXO010000593.1:0-17914 GCA_034700305.1 Protaphorura armata
TTTTGTAATTCTTGAATTCTTTGCTGATTCTGTTGACACTTGAAATAAATCTGAATCTAAATCTAAATCTAAATCTAAATCATTAATTATGATGCGCAAAATGAGACACGCCAGTATTTAACCTTTAATTTGATACACTGTGTAGCATTTCCCAGCTATAGTATCACTATTTTAGCAACAACTGTTATTTATCACTAACACAAAAGGGAAAGTCATGGAGCGCAAATTCCATCCCAATCCGATCAATACACACTAATGAACGTATTTTGACTTACTTTTCCGTATATGAGATTTGAAAAGTAAAAATTATAAAAAGTTGACTGGGAATATCTAATTTTTTTCCTCACTGTACCCGGAGATAGTTCAATTCATTTTTTTTGTGTGGAAATCATACACCAGGAAAATGTAACCGTCCGCGTCCCCTTGAAGTCTTAAAGTGGCAGACTAATTTAACCCAAGACTAGCTTAACCTGAGTTGGTTCAACCGGACGTTAAGTTTAAAAATTCGCACATATTCTCTGATATAATTAACTATCGTTTGACTTATGAAAATGACCGACGGACATGACAGCCTGACACATAGTAACCTCCCTTCTTGAGCCATCTGTCTATCTAATAAAAATACAATGATAATAAAGAAAAACTAAGACTGTTTGGATTGACACGGACTTCTCGTCCATGAACTCATAAAGTTGTTTGAATTCGGAATCAGTAGGCAGCAACGCGAACGAACACTCATCCAATTTTAAAACCCTATTAATTTCTAACAAGTCAAAAAATTCCAGCTCATTTAAATTATTCAAACAAAATATAATACAATACATAAAGAAAAATAAACAGACATTTAGCTTTAGCACTGTAGGTGTTTAATAAAATAAATTGTTCGAGTTCGACACCAATTTTAGGTTACACTACAATGGTCTATTAAAAAGAGAAAATATAATGAACCCGAAAATAATGGCATTATTTTATTACGTGTTTATTTCAAATAAAGAATATGAGACTTGTCCTTGTTATTGTCATTCTTTTTTCATTCGTTTCTTTTTGATTTCTCAAGTAAAGCATCATTATTTGTTGAGACGCAGTAGTATTTCTCCGGAAGTAAAAGTATTACCATTCAATGCTTGAGCTACAAAACTTTCCTTCATAGGACATTAAGTGAGGATGTCGTGTAACATATTGTTGAAAATTGATAAGATTATACTACAATTCCATGTCTTAACTTACTTTTTAATACGACTGTTTTTAATGTCTTGGAAACACACAATGTTAATTCCTACGACTTACATACATGCAGGATTTATGCTTGAAATATTTATTTTAATTAATGCATCCGATTAACACTGGACCGGACCAAGAGGAAGAGAATGATTTAGATTTCGTACTTTTACGTAACACATTTGATATGCACTATTCTCCATTGCCTTGGACTGAAAACTGAAGACTGGCTTTGAATGCAGCTAAAAATAAAAAAAATTACTAGACTTCTATCTAACCTAGTGCCAATGCTGCGCTGCAAACTACTCATAGTTACGCATATATGCAAAATACAAGGGAAGTTCACAAACTAGCTTATACTCAACCTCAAATATCATTAACGCAGAGTGTAATCCGGTACGGTTCCTGTGTTAAAGATTTTTTTTTTGCACACACTAAACATAAGAGACACAAGGCCAAGGCAGGGCTGGATGTGCGTACAAAATTGAGCTGCGGGATTTGCAATGCTTTTTCCCAGTGCAGTTTTATATTCCTCAATTCCTCATTACGTTCTACATGCTTGACTCACGCAAACACTTAAAATTGATTAAATTAATTTAATCGGATACTGTAAGAAAATCTCGTCTATTTTTATTCTTATAATGTTGAATAAAACTATAATGTGGATTATCCTCATTTTGGCGATTCACACAGGTACGTGTGTACATCTATCTTTCAATTAATTAAATTAATTGATTTTTGAATATTAATTCATTAGCAACATGCTTGGAGTGTTACACCGGAACATGTGAAAACTGTAAGCCGGACTCATCTGTCTATCTCATGAAGAAGGAAAAATGTGAAGGATTGGCAGCCAAGTGCATCACAAAAATTATTTTTAATACTAATGACGAAGGTAGGGATTTTTTTAAAATTTAGTATTATTTTGCATCTAAATTTAAATTTAAATTGACAGACATGAATCAAGTCAAGGAGATTATACGAATGTGTGGAGATTTCCCACTCGGATGCAACAAAGAGCATTTTTGGAACAAACTATATATAACCTGTGCATGTACCGACCGTGACCTGTGCAATGGACCACCCAGTACTACTAATCAAGCATCTCCTTCATTTACTGCCAAATCTTCTGGACTAGTTTTAACAATAGGGTGCCTATTATTTCGATTCACCTCATAATTTTATTTTATTCCAAAAAGGCTTTTGTAGTATAGTACAGTATAAAAACGAATCTAATCTGATGCAATTGATAATAAGAAATTATTATGTTTTTATCAGTTTCTAGCTGTTGTATGGAACGTAAAGATAAAATCACACTCTTGCCGTAAATGTAACATTAAGAATTAACCGTGTTGTTATTGTCCCTCAGCCCGTGAGCTTAAATAAAACATTGGATATTGTTTATCCCTGAACTAGCCCTTGTGTAGCACGTTCGTTGTTCGCATGTATGGAAATCTGACGAAACACTTTTGCTCATAATGCATTAATTATGATGCGGAAAATGGGAATGTCTAATTTTTTTCCTCACTGTACTTGAAGAAAGCTAAATTAATTTTTGTGTCAAAATCATGCACCATGCAAATGTAACAGTCCGCTTGAAGTGACAGACTAATTTAACAAGAATTAACATTACAAATTGTTAATAATAAAAACCACATTTTTTATGCATCTCTTTGTACATTAACGTACGTAATAGTGTAACCGGAAATTTAACATTCAAAATCGAAGACTCAAAAACTAAGAGAATCCCACCAATGCATACAAAACGGGTTGGGATGAGTCCAAACTGCAGATAAAAATAGCTGACCCAGTATCCCAAACGATTTGGCAATCGATAAATTGAACTCACAAGGGATTCGCGAGCAGTTCATTGCTTCTGACCATTTTAACGTTACCAAGTTTTAACCACACAAAGAAGAACAAATTGAACTGTGGATGGATTTCTCCTCGTCATCCGTATTTAAACGAAAGCAATTATCCAATTTTTAACCTGTATTAAAAACATTATAAATAATAAATGTAATGTTTAATAAATATAAATTGCTATCCCTTCTCTTCATCCTGACGTTTCAAACAGGTCTGTACTGTTTTGTAGTAATATTCTATATACTGAAAATTTTGACTAAAATTACATTTCATACATTAGCCACATGCCTGGAATGCTACAGCGGAGTGTGCACAAAAAATTGTAAAGTGAGTCAAGTGATGGGAAAGGAAACATGTGGTGAAGGAATGAAGTGCGTTTCCAAAATTATATTCAAAGACAATGACGAAGGTACGTTATTCAGAATTTTTCAATTTGTGCAGAAATTATTTTATTTTATGCCGAAAGTTTCACAAATAAAATTTGAATCGGCAGATTTAAAACAGATTGACCAGATTAGACGATTTTGTGGAAACCTTCCCTTGGGATGCAACAAAGAAAATTCGTTCAACCAACTATCGATAATATGTGCATGCACTGACCATGACCTATGCAATGCACACACCTGGACCACCTCTGGATTAGCTCCTCTGCATTTCAACCCTTCTGTTCTATTCATAACACTTGGAATATTTTATTCTGTGTGCAATTGACTAATAACTTTTCCATTTTGAAGAAAAAATATTGATGAAATATATGTACATATTGTCAAAACGTGTACAGGTTCAACAGGAAAATTCACGGATAATAAATTTTATGCTTTTACTGGGTTGGTGACGAAAACAAGAGTTTAATTACCAGGAAATCTGCTCGCTGTAAAATCCAGTCTCCCTTAAGTATTTTTGCACAAAACTAGAAAATTTTCCGGCTTAGTGTAACATTGCAATATAGGATGCTACATATGATTCTGTACCGAATACTGAAAAATTGCGTGTACATTCAAAATCGTTCTCAATAAAATTTCAAACTAGCTGAAGTACTTAATTACCAATATAAAAATAAGAAAAATTATACTGCGCTGCAATTTTAACTTAATCTTCACGATTAGAAGATAAGCTTACCAAATTGAGTTTTAACATCATGAAGTAGTTTACCGTTAGCGAGTTCCCACGCTATCAAGTATAAATACCATTGCAAAAATTAATAAATTTCATTAACGTCGTGATCTTAAGTTTCTATTCATTTTCAAATATTAAATTTGTGTCAGCTTTCGAGAGTCAATCACATTCCATAGTTCATTAATTCTCAGAGGGGATAAAATATTTAACTTTGTCAATTCTGCGTACTAGTATTTCCACACAAGATGAAGAGTCCTGATAAAATATACACTGATCATTGTGGTTTTCCTAAAATTTGTATCATCGGTGCAGGGTATGGATTTTTTTTATTTTATTTATATGCGTTTTCAGAAATTTGTATGTGAAAAATTTTGAACAGATTTTCTGGTCTATGTGCAGCCTTTCAATTAAAAGAGAAACTCAACTCCATAGAGTTTACTGTCTACGACAGTTATCCTGAAGTTGGAGGGTGTTGGTTTGCTAATTCTTATCCAGGGAGTGAATGTAGTGTGTCAAGTCATCTCTATAACTTTTCATTCGGAACAAAACCTGGTATGGAATTTTTACATATGTATAAAACGACAAAATTATACAGAATCTCAAAATATTATACAATTTATTTTGTACATGTACATACATACATACGATCTTTTTCAAAACTAGAGTGGTCGCATGTTTTCCCGACCCAGCCAGAAATCTTGAACTATTTGAAGAGCGTCGCGAAGGATTATGACATTTACAAATACAATCAACTCGGATGCCAAGTAAAGAAATTAATTTGGGATGAAAAGTTAAACAAGTGGAAGGTATTTGACAAAACTACAAACGTTGAATCCGAAATCTTTTATGACATAGTGTAATTACACACCCAACAATTTTACGAGTTAAAAAAAAATCTAATGTCTCTAATCTATGTGTGTAAATTTTTAATTGTACGTAATAGTATCAATGGATCAGGTTCACTACGAATTCCAGAAAAGCCGAAAGAATTTCAAAAATTCCAGGGTCCAATCATGCATTCTGCAGAATGGGACAACAGTGTAAAACTTGAAGGGAAAACTGTGGCTGTGATTGGTAGCGGTCCAACGGCTGTTCAGTTGATAGCAGGGATAGCAAATAGAGTGTCCAAATTACTTGTGTACCAACGGAGTCCCATTTGGATCATTTCGGGTCCGGGAATGGTTCAGGCAAAATATTCCACACTGGAAAAATGGGTATACGCTCATGTCCCTGGTTTACGTTCGGCCTTTCGGACCACCGTGTTCAACATCCTTGAATTTTTTGGAACAAGGCTTATGATTCGTTGGCCGTTCATTAATAAATTCGGTAAAGTTTATTTAAAAAAACTAGTGAACCCGCCCGTCAATAATTGACGAACTGTGTGTCTGAAGTTGAAAGCTGTTTATTTGGTACTCATAATCTCTACACAAGTTTTTTTTACTTGTAATTGATTTACAGCCAGGTGGATGGTTACGTCGTAGGCAAAACGATACTTGACGAGTGAACTCGGAAGTGATCCAGAGTTATGCAAAAAACTAACTCCGACTCATCCATTGGGTTGCAAAGCACCGGCTTGTACAAATACTTATTTTTCAACTCTAAAACTTCCACACGTCAAATTTATTTCATCAAAAATATTGGAAGTTAGTGGGAATTCTATTTTAACTGAAGATGGGACTCAAGAAACAATTGAGTGAGTGAAACACTTTACGGTTAACGTCAAATTACCTTTCGGAATCATTAAATGTTTTATAATAACAATTTGTATATAATAATTTGCTGTGTAATAATTATAGGTAATTGTCCTTGCCACGGGATTCCGGTCAAAAGACTTTTTTGCACCAATGGAAATTATTGGGGAACATGGTGTGAATATTTTGTCCAAATGGAAAAAATATGGGCCGTCTGCTTATTTGGGAATTATGACCTGTGACATGCCGAATGCTTTTTTTCTCCTTGGGCCAGGAACAGTAAGATTAGTCAGAGCTACTTCCAAGATCAGCCGAATACACAGATAATTATTTGTTATTTTACTTTTCAAATAGGCGGCGCTTGGATCACAGATATTTCATATTGAATGTCAAGTACATTTCCTTATTGAAGTATTGATGGAGATGATGAAGCGGAAGGCCAAAGTTGTCACTGTTCAAGAATCCGTTGAGGCAGAGTACATGAAAGAAAAAGAGGAGGACATGAAAAATACAATTTTTAAACTACCATCTTGTATAAATGTATCCTCATGGTTTGTAGACTCCAGAATGGTCAATACTATGGTTTATCCTCAAAGTTGTCGTTCTTATTGGAAACGTACACGAACTACGGATTTTTCTAAATTCAATTTTATGTAAAGTTTTGTAAAATGACACAAGTTACTACTTACTATAAAATTTATTGATTCAGAATTGAAGGGGTTCTAAGTTTTTCAAATTGAAATTCCTTTATATGAGAAACTGCAAAAAGAGCATGGATATTAAAATTATTTACTTTGGGTCTCCCCAAGTAAACCTCTAGTGTTTGATTCGGGAGTTCATTACATACTTATTACATTATGGTACGAGGTCGTAAAATCAATTTAGACTTTTTACCACCATTTCAAAGATTTCTTCTATAGAATGACAGGATAAAATCATTTTAGTTTTATTATTTGAAAATGCAGAATTTATTGCACCAATATATAAGCATGTCCGCCGTTTCAGAAGGAAATGTCATGAGAAATAATTTTATTGACTGTATTGACTTAGCTGTGATTAAGCTCTGAATGGTGCATTCGTATTCGTATTGCTTGGAAATCACGGGCCCATTAAGTTAAAAATTGCTCACAAATTGAAAAATGTCTACCTCATCCTTACACTACAAAAATTAAGTATGGAATTTCAAATTAAATTTTCTTATTAGCTTGATTTATTCGTCAATTAAATTCGTACCCAGAAAGTTTATATTCAAATACATAGAACCGTAATCAAATGCGGACTAGCTAGTCCGTAAGTTCCTTCTTGAAATATGTTTTCAATATTTTAATTGCATCTCCAACACGCTTCTTAATAACGGCGTCATCAAAATTTGAAGTTCCTCCCGTAAATCCATGAGCCATGTCATAAAATTCATTCAGTTCACAATGTCCCGGGAATTCGACATTAATTGTTTCAAAAAATGTTTTCTAAAAAAAATCATAACAGAATTGACAAAATCAAATTGTTACGGGTTTTGGTTTTAATGTCGCATATTTTACCGAGTATGATTCTTCCCCTTTGCTTGGCAGCATTGACAATGGGCATTTGACATTATTTGCATCTGCAGCCTTAAGTCCTGATGGGTGGAGCAATCCCCCAGCGCCGATGCCAATATCATTCAAATGGCTGCAAGCTTCGACAACCATCTTACCTCCCCAACACCATCCAAAAATCCCAAATTTTGTAACTCCTTCATTTTTGTAATGTTTGATTAAATTTTCTAAATCCTTTTTCACACTGGCCCATCCCCATGATTCTTTGTTCTCGGTGTCTTTATTGGCAAATTTGTCAAATGCTTCACGGCTGGATTTACAATACAATATTTTAATTAGATTCTTAATTAATTAAAAACTATATATCACCATACGTTAATTATAATACCTTTGACTCTGAGGCCAAGGAGCTGACCACCCACCCCGGAAGAAATCCGGCATGACAACACGAAATCCATCTCCAGAAATTTTATCAGCTACTTGCATTACATTTGAACCAAATCCAAATATGTCGTAGACTGCAAACAAAAGTTTTTTAGAATTTGTGTCGTTCGCGTTTGTCTCATAAATGGACAAGTCTCCAAGATTCCAAACTTGACCCTTGGGTGTGTAATTTAATTGAACTGGTATGAATAAATTTTCGCCACCAGTTGCGGCTACGGATGATTGTCCAAAAACTGGATTTTGTATTACTTGGTTCAAAAATAAATATATTGGAAAGAATAGAAGAACTATTTGTGTGAAAGCCATGTCAATTGTATAAATCACGTAAGAGTTACAGAGTGAAATGAAAACTAACTCTGTGAGTGCTAACTCTAACTGGTGACAAATACAGACATGTAAAATTACGTAATTAACGTAGCGTATAACGTATAACGTAGGTGGCTTCCATAACACCACAATGATATGAGTGTATTGTTCACTCTCTCAACTACCAAATTTGGAAGGAACGTCCTTGTTATTTTTAATTTGGTCCGCAGTCTACACTTCACATCATTTCCATAATAACGAACCAGAAATGAAATGCGTGTCTGTCTGCTCTCTCATTGCACATTGTTATGGGAGAATCTGTATCAAATCATGCAAACTATAGTGAATTTAAGTTCACAATAGAACTACTGTGTAAACATGTTTGTCATTTCCCGTTAGCATTATGCGTCCGACTCTAGGCTGCGAGTTTGTTTGACATGCCAGGACTGACTGCGTAGTGAAATGCAAGAAATGAATGGATCAATCAAAAACGGCAACAATGAAAATAAACTAAAATCCAAGTCACTTTCCAGTCGTCAACAATGTTTCGTACAATATTCACCATTGTCACCTTCAACATTATCAAATTCAAAACCGCAATCTTTCACACATCATATACGACAACGCAACGTATTCTTAAAAAATTCAGAATACGTCACTGGAATTTTGTACATACATTTTTGTACATGCCTTGTATAACGCAAACGCTTGTGACTTGTTTGACTAAAAAAATTATAACATCAAAAGAACGAAATGAGAAGATTATCATATTATGTAGTCCGTGTTTTAACATTAATGAATAACATAAATAAACATAACACAGGTCTGGTGATTTTCATAATGTATTGTGATGGATATTTGGGGAATGACGTTAACCGACCCAAACAAGAACAACAACAGGCACAAGGAAAACGATCCAATTTGTCCACAGACTTCTTCGCACTTTCTCCGGGTAGTTCCACGATTTTTGAATTATTATTAGTCAAATCTTTAGCAGAGTTGATCCGATGAATTCGGTTTTATTAAAATTAAGACAACGTGTACAAATAATACAAGTTTGACATAGGTTAACAATTTTATTATTTTAATGATCATATACATGAATTAAGAAAGAAGTTAATAGAAATTGATTTATTTGTCATTCGATTTGTTGTATTGAAGAATAAAAAGAGTATTTGTGTCAGCATAGATGGGCAAAGTACTCTGACCAAGTAATTTCAAAATACCGAGAAAAAAGTAGTCGTATTTTTTTATATTTGAATTCTAAATTGTGAATTTGCAAAATACATTGAAAGTATTTTGTATTTGCAAAATACATTGAGAGCATTTTGTATTTTTTTACTATTTTTACAAAATTCCAAACCTTAAAATACAAAATATTTTTTCAGCATAACGGCACATTCCCCTAGCTCAAAATACCTCATAACCGCTGACCGCAGTCGGAAAAAGATTCTATAACACATCACCATAGAAAGATGGGAAAAATATCCAACATGTATTTTAAATACTAAAAAAATATTTTGACGTTGTATTTACAGAAATCACCGTTGTTGTGTAAAACCAAAACCTCAAAATTTTTGTGTGGACAGCATTCACTGCATCAATGAATTTGAGATGACTTGGTGAAGCTGGGATGTACTTAAACCTGAAGATCGTTCAAGAAAGAAGTAATTTACAAATTATTTTCAAAACATATTTTGTATTTTGCAGTAAATATTTGTATTTTCAATACAAGTATTTTGTATTTAAAAAAAATTGGAAGTATTTTGTTATCTCATTTCTCATTTGAGGAACAAGAAGTTGTGAATTACAATTAACACATTTTGTATGTTGTCACAGGGAAAGGTGATGAGGTTCTGTTGAGATTTGGCGTATGTTTGGAATAAATTGAAAAATGTCTTCCCAAAATTCCAGTAGGACTTTGTCGTCTATGCCTTCCCAAACGCAACCATCTACATCTACACCACATCATGCCTTGGAGCTCAACGACGTACGTTATTTGAATACAATTATTATAACTCTAATCACATTTGTACCTAACTAGTTATATATTAAATATGCCTTGCTTATGCTTATAAAATTATTTTCCTTTCAGATTCTTGAAGAAATTTTTTCCCATATTCACACACCCCAAGAACTTGTTCAATATCGAGGTGTGTCCCAGAAATGGAATGCTGTAATTGTGCATATTTTGGATACAAAATGGAAGAATTTTTTCCCAATTCGATTAAGATACGGACGTGAGGTCCCACTGTCTCTCAATGAACCCGAGGCGGAAGCATGGACAAGTGAGATTTTAGAGTTTCCTCCAATGTTAACCTTGACCGGAACAACCACACACACGCCTCTCCTCTCCTTTGACTCTGTTGTGGTTGACAACGATTTTTATTTGGCGGGCGTCAACCGGGAATGGGAACATTTCTTAAAAATTTACGGCGAATCCATTCGACATCTTAAGTTCAATATTAGGAGTAGAGAAGAACCAGAAGAAAATTCCCATCACGTGAATTGTGATCAAATTGTGTCAAAAGAAAATCTTAGAACGGCTTTCTATGCAATCAATAATTTGGAATCATTGGATTTTTGTATTGCTTTTACTGATAGCAGAGCACAAGGAAGTATGATCATTCCAGAACGAATGTTTCCACAAGCCCGTGAAGTCACTGACCTTCCACAACTGAAGAAGCTCACAAAAATTACAATCCGTGAACCACGTGGAGTGCAATACTCCGGGTCTTTCTTGAATGAAATCCTTGTAATGGCTCCAAATCTTACAACCCTCGACATCAAATATTCAAGAGACCTGTCACAAATTGCAAGTGCATTGAGAGCCTTACCCCATCTAAATCACTCCTTGACAACCCTTGGAATGACAATGACATATCCTAGTGTACGTTTTAGTAAATTTGAAATCCAGGAATCTGGTTTCTCCCGTTTCCATTTGACTAAACTTGAATTGAACCGTATTACAGGGAATATGAGACATTTGGAAGAATTTTTACAAAGTCAGAGCTCAACTTTGATTACACTGATACTTGCAGATAAAGTGATCCCTAATATTGAGCCACGATCATATCATAGCTCTTACCTTTCCTCCTGCGTTCACTTTGTGGGAACAAGTAATCACCAGTGTAGACTCTTGTACTATAATCCATTGACTCTTCCTTCCAGAATGGATTCACTCAAAATTTTGGAAGTGAATTTATCCAAATTTAATTTGGCACCAATCATAACTTATACGAATCATTTTCCAGCACTAAAAGAATTGACGACGCGTAATTGTGAGGAGAAAGATTGTTTTTGGTCATATATGATCCTTGACCAATTGCTTCCGGGAGAAAATGGACGGAGTCACACTGTCATGAAGTTTACTCTTCATGGTCTGAGACGTCGTAGTTTGGATGGAACGAATATCATTCATCGTGTACGCTCTACATTTCCTTTAGCCGAGCATCTTTTCCCTGTGTAGGCGTTAACGCCGGGCCTTTCTATTCCAAGCATTACGTGCGTGTCAAATATAAAATTAAATTTTTTATAAAAAGAAAACTCCTATGTTTTGTTTAATGTGCGCAACGTTAAGCTTTTGATTTCAAGAAAAGTCTAATTGAAGGTGGTAATAAATAATTATAATGTATATAAACCATCTATCAGGTAGGAGATCGTATGTTTCCTATTCTATTTTATAGTATTGTATCGGTATTGTATTGTGTTATAGTGTAGTATCGGTAGTTCAGACAAGCGTGTTTCAGATTTATTAAAAAGTTCTCGCTCAGATTACTTGTAACAAAAAAAGAAAGAGAAAAAAAAGAATTTTCTTACTTGTGACTGGTCGGTCGTTTACATTTTGTGAGATTAATTTCTGGCTAAACCCTGAACAAAATCCACGTAATTATCGATATTTTAATACTCTAACGTTAGAGTAAATGACTAACAATAAGTGGTATTGTATGTAATTAAGAACCACAATGTAAAATTTATGTTCTGGATGTCGACCATTAAGCAAAGCACCTTTATTCATTAAGCAATTCACCTCTTGTACGCATGTGTAATAAAATTACAAACGTCCCAACGCAGTGCATAATCCTAGCAATGCAATAATTCCATTACAATTACATGATGCATGAAACACAGGCAGAGGCACCACGTACGTCTGCCACGTCACAGACTACCAAATAAATCGATATCATTTATGAACGATCTAGAACTTTCACTTTCACATTTCACTTTCTTTGCACTTTCTCCGGGCAGTTCCACGGATTTTGAATTATTATTCAAATTTTTAGCAGAGGTAATGAATTCTGTTTTATAAAGAAAAATTTAGACAACGTAATACACAAAGTTCAACATAGTTTAATATTTTATTATTTTAATTATCATAAAATATGAATTAACAAAGAAGTGACTAGAAATTGGTTTGATTGTCATTTGATTTGTTATACACATAGAAGGAAGGAGTATTTGTGCCAGTACTGTCACATCGGCTCTATCCTCAACCCTCTCCATGCTATCGTTTCAACAAAGTGAAGATAGGACCTACAAGGGAACGTCTTAGGGTGACGCGTATTCAGATCATCATTAACTAGACTGGTATGAAAAATTCATAACAAAATATTTTAATCTCGATATAACGTTCAATTTTGGCAATTTTGGACTTCGATGTAGCGGGAGTTTCCAAAAATTTTAAGCTCGATGTATGCCGAGTTATGAATTTTTCATGTCAATCTAGTTGATGTTGATGTGAGTACGAAAAAGACGCGCACAATTCTTTTGTTGACCGCATCACCCTAGGATGTTCCCTTGTAGTTCCTATATCAGCTGTGTTGAAACGATTGTATGGCGAGAGGCTGAGGCAACTGAGGCTACAGCCGATGCCACAGTATAGATGGGCAAAATACACATATTTTAAATACCCCAGTATTTTGTGGTTCCAAAATACAATGAAAGTATTTCGTATTAAAAAATACATTTAAAATATTTTGTATTTCGTAGCTTATAAAATTGGTAACCTCAAAATGCAAAATACTTCTCCGACGCAACTCCACGCACATTTGCTCATTCCACACGCCTCATACCGTAGGATAATCGGAACATTCAATTACACATTACCATAGATGGGCAAAGTACCCATAACGTATTTTAAATAAAAGTATTTTTTGTATTTTGAGACCGAGAATACCGAGAAATCCCCGTTGCTTTGTAAAACCACAAAGTTCGAGTGGTCATCATTCACTAGGTCAAGATTAATTAAACAGATGAATTGGCGAGGCTGTTGTTTTTTAAACCTGGAGATCCGAGAAAATGGCAAAGTATTTTGCAAAGTATATAAAAATACGTAGTTTGTATTTTGCAAGAAATATTTAAATTTTGATTAAATAAATGGATTTCGTATTTCGGAAAAAAAAATTTTTTTCGGTATCTTGTATTTGCTAATTTGAGGATATAGGAAGTATTTGAGTAAAAACGCGTTGTGATATTTTCACAGGGACAGCTGAAGCCGTGGAGATTTATCATAAGGCTGGAATAAATTAAAAAATGGGTTCCCAAAATTCCAGTAGTACTTTGTCGTCTATGCCTTCCCAAACGCAACCATCTACACCAACATCACATCATGCATTGGAGCTCAACGACGTACGTTATTTGAATACAATTATTAGAACTATAAATTACATGTGTACCTAACTCATTATATATGATTTATGCCTTGTAAATATTTTAAAAATGACAAAGTTTGTATAATTTCAATATGCCAACTAGTAAAAAGAAATTAACAATGTTTATAAAAAATATTTTCCTTTCAGATTCTTGAAGAAATTCTTTCCCATGTTGGCACACCCCAGGAGCTTATTCAATACCGAGGTGTGTCCCAGAAATGGAATGCTGTAATTGTGCATATTTTGGATACAAAATGGAAGAATTTTTTCCCTTTGAGATTAAGATACGGACCTCTGGTCCCACTGTTTCTCAATGAATCTGAGGCGGAAGAATGTACAAGAGAGATTTTAGAATCTCCTCCAATGATAACCTTGACCGGGACGACCACACCCATTTCCTTCGACTCTGTTGTCGTTGACCATGATTTTTATTTGGCGGGTGTTAACCTAGAATGGGAACATTTCTTAAAAGTCCACGGAGAATCCATTCGACATCTTAAGTTCAATATTCGGAGTAGAGAAGAATCAGAAGAAAATTCCCATCACGTGAACTGTGATGAAGTCGTGTCAAAAGAAAATCTTAGAACGGCTTTCTATGCTACCAGTAATTTGGAATCATTGGATTTTTGTATTCGTTTTGCTGATAGCAAAACACACGGATACGGAAGTATGGTTGTTCCACAACAAATGTTTCCACAAGCGACTGACATTCCTCAAATAATGAAACTCACAAAAATTACAATACAAGAACCACGTGGGATCCAATACTGCGGGTCTTTTTTGAAAGAAATCCTTGGAATGGCTCCAAATCTTACAACACTCTACATCAAGTACTCTGGAAACTTATCACAATTTGCAAGTGCATTGAGAGCCTTACCCCATCTAAACAACTCCTTGACAACCCTTGGAATCACAAATACTTATCCAAATCCTAATGTTATGTCTAGTAAATTTGATATCCAGGAATCTGGTTTCTCCCGTTTTCGATTGACTAAACTTGAATTGAACAGTATTCCCGTGATGGGGACACACTTGGCATATTTGGATGAATTTTTACAATCCCAAAGTTCAACTTTGATTACACTGATACTTTCTGATGGGGTGACACAAAATATTGAGCCAATATCATATATGGGAACAAATAACCACCGGTGTACACTCTTGAACTATTTTAATCCATTGTTTCTTCCTTCCAGAATGGATTCACTCAGAATATTGGACGTGAATTTGTCCAAATTTAAATTGGCACGAATCACAAGTTATCCGAATAAATTTCCAGCATTAGAAGAATTAACAATACGTAACTGTAAAGAGTGTTTTTCAGCTTATGAGAACACGCTGCACCTGCTTCCAGGAGAAATTGGACAGAGTCACACTGTCAAGAAATTTACTCTTTATGGTCTGAGAGATGATAGTATGGATAGAACGAATATCATTCAAAGTGCCAGCTCCACATTTCCATTCGCCGAGCATCATTTGAATCATTAACCTATGAAGGATTAACACCGGGCCTTTCTATTCCAAACACTTTACATGTGTGTCAAATATAAAGTATAATTTCTAATGAAATGAAGCTTTGCTTTAGATGTTTTTTATATGGAGGGGTTTGGCCTCAAGAAAAGCCGAATTATTATCGAAATAGGATTTGACATAATTTGACGTGTACAGGATTGAATGCCCATGCAAGAATCTTATTACAGGTGAGGGGATTTTATATATTATAAATCTGACTTATTGTCTGTGTCTTCCTATACACACATTTTCAATTTAAATAATATTAATTTTTTTTTTAAAATTACATTCCAGATTTCATTTCATCCAGTAATCCACTTTTGATGCACCTTCTCAAGAAGTCACGTCTTAACTCTTGAGTAGGCAGACGATTCTCAGAGCTGTGCCCCGGCTAATTATTTAAGGGAAATAGTAAATGTTTGTTAAATATAATGCAAAAAACTTCTCAGAAATTACAAACAATTGTAATTAAGATTGATGAATCGACGGTTTTCATATAAGTAAGATTAAGTGAAACTTCAAATCCTTTTTGAATTCGTGATGCATAATTTAACGTGACCTACTACGTTGTTGTTGTTACATAATTTATATCTAGTAGAGTAGAATAACATTTGTACTTTACAGTCCATCTTAGTTAGTCAAACTACTATCTTATCTTGCTAGCAAAAATCTTCGGCAATTCATAAATGTTCTATTGAGCCAAAAGAATTACATTCTAGCTCAAACAAGGTATTAAATTTCCGACGGCTTTAAATTAAATTACCAAGAGTGTATCGTTAAGTTTGGCTTGGTAAGAGTTTAGATTTAGAGTAAGAGTAGAGACACGATATCTTAACTTTATGAATATTGACGTGTATTTGGAAGAATTGAATTTTTGTCTGCATATTTAGATATGCATACCATCGCAAGTGAACTTTTTGTATTAGACTGGTTAAGGTTGATTTATATATTTAAATTCTTGTGGATACAATATGTTCGCAAATTGCAACTGGTAATTTGGTATTTCACTTAAGAACATGAATTGTTTGTACTCTGTAATTGTGTAATTATATTGAAAATAATGTGTTGTAAGGTTAGCTGAGGAAGTCAAAGAGCAAAATGCAAAAACAAAAATGTAAGAATGAAGAAGTCAAAAATGCAAAAAGCAAAAGGCAAAAAATGTAAGAGGTTATAAAAATATTTGTAAAAAACGATGTCGTATGTTAGAATGTATTGTTGTGTAGATGTATGTAATATACGTTAAGTACATTCATTGGTAAAGGGAATGAAGTTCCTTCTACCAGTTACTCTGGAGCACTCGAAGAAGCAAGACGTGTCTTCGGTTGTTCCTCACTAAATCTAAAAAGTGTTATTTGTTTTACATTCATCAGTTGTTTACTTATTCAGCAACATTAACCAGTGGTTTTGTAAAAACATCAACTTTAATTGCTGTATGATTTAGATATGATTTTATTTAATTGATCGGCCATACTTAAATCAAGACTTGGTTTGTGTTTTACATTGTTTTTCAGAGTAATTTGTCTCTTTGTTTTTGGTAGAAAGGGAATATATTTACTTCTTCCGGCGGAACGAAATGTTTAAATGCCGTCTGAATGCATTTTTCAAATTGTACTTTGAATTCTTTTCAAAAACAATGAAACAAAACAAAGAAAATTTTGTGAATGAAAGATTACACGAAATTAATAATAAATTATCAATTCATAACGTAATTTATCACATATTTTTCTCCAGTATAATAATAGTCCAATTGTTCAGTCTATCATCCCACTAGTTTAGTAATACTTCTTGGGCCTTGCGTGTAAAATGTCAGATCATAAGCAGTCATGGCGTTTATACATAGTTTGAGAGGACAGAGCTCAGGAATTACAATGCAGCTCAAACAACGTATTTTCGACTCTGTCCATTTATTCGATAAAACTAACGAAACTTTTTCAACATGCATCAAGGGAAGAATGGAGAACCTAACGAATTCACGAATTCCTCAACACCAAGCTAAAAATAATTTACAAGTGACAGCATTCGCGTTTGACTCAATATGTAATTTATAGTCTTGTGCTGGAGATGGAGGAGCCATAAGATATGAAAATCATAGTGGAAATAGAAGTAGTCGGTTTCCCATTCCACTACAAAATAATCGCTGCCCTTATACCACAAGATTAACAGTTCTTGAATCAGATATAACTTATAGATATCTTGGCAGTTCTCATCATCAACAAACGCAAGGACAATTCTCTAAATGTTCAGTGGTGGCAGAAACCGTGGTTTGTGGTCTGTTTCCCAATGAGCCGACAGTGACTTCTTTCCCATTCTTTCTTAGTCACTATTTAAGTCCAAACTTCAGTAATTCCACTGGACTCCCTGCTCTAATTTACCTTAATATTCATCACAAGTCTAACATGGCGGCATCGAGAACGGTAAGGCAAAATATAGCTAAGCATGAATTCAGCCATAAAGGAGTTCATGATCATCGTCAGTAACCGTCGAGCCTAGAATTGAATTTCTCGTATTTTATGTTAACGTCTCATAAAGTCGTTACTTTGGTGGCGTAACCATAAGGGTCACATTTCGGTGTACTCGA
>JAQIXO010000594.1:0-17904 GCA_034700305.1 Protaphorura armata
TTTTTAAAAAAACCAATTGGTTTAAACCAAAAAAACCAATTGGTTTAAACCAATTGGTTTAAACCAAGGATACCCTGCGATGATGTGTCGAATTTTTGATTTCCCGCACGGCCGCCATTTTTTTTTCTACAGGGTGGTTCATCATATTGTCTGCTGGTCCAAGACTAATAATTTATGGACCTACCTCGTAGAAGAAAAAGAAACCCAGAAAATTACTCCGAGAAATTCTTCACCTTACGAAGGGTTGTTTGATATCCTCATTAGTTATGGACCACCCTGTGTAACATGTGCTTAATGGATGACGGTAAAGAGATGAAGGGGTCATTACGCGAGCTTAAAAGATGAAGGGATCAATAAAGTATGATATTTGATTATCTAAGATTGTGTGGATTTGTGGTTGATGCGCGACTCGACTGTGAGGATAATGAATATCTTTTAGATAGAAGAACCAAACATACTAGCATGATAGCAGCCGATCCTGTCCGAAAAGATGTGTTAAAAAAAGTTACACCAAATAGACTTGATTTCGGTGTGAGATTCGGGAGTAAACGAGTTTTTGTTGAAGACTAGATTATATAGCTTGAGTTGACCAACAGAGGAGAACAATTCTACAAAGAGGAACGGCGGTTGGTTCTGACTCGGACTCTGACCGGTTGATCTGTCAACTTTTTTTACATCTCTGAAATGTCAGCTTCACTCTCTTGGTTTATCTCTTTGCTTGTTTGTTTGTGTTTTATGTTCTACTCATTCGTGTTTATTTTCTTGGGAAATCAGCAATCAGTTGTGATTTCAATAATAAAATATCGTCCAAGGTGTCCGAAAAATCAAACCTTAGGATCATAAGAACAAAATTTCACGATAAAGTTCAAAATTGCGCGGTAGCATAAGTTTTGAGTGCATAGTGCATACCGTCTGTCTTGGTGTAACTCACGAAATACCTTACCATTAAAGATATATAATGTGGAATCCCATTTCCTTGGCAATTATGGTTAGTATAGGAATAGTATCGTAAGTTTTATTTTACGACTTCAATAAACGTTGCGATTGAGGTCGACATTTAACTGAGGATTCCCTTAAATATTCGTGTTTATTAATTTTATAGAACTATCGCTGTATGTCTTCCTGACATTTTTAGGGGACATGGTACGTCAAAATGGATATGATTCGTTGGATCCCGAAAAGAATATTGAGTCCAAGAATTCACAAGAGACTGAAACTGAGACTGATGAAGACTCCGGGTAATTCGAGTATTCGTGAGTTATAGTCGAAATTTATCGGCACACGGGTAGATTGGTACTATACTGATACTCGTGTACCTAAGTTTACCGAATTGGAACCGATTTAGTAGGGATGCTGATAAACCGTACCAGTACAGCAGTTAGTAGTAGTAGTACAAGACATAGCTGCTAGCTGGGCCATCTCTGGACTAGGAATTAAATATATTGAACTTTTTATGAACAACCAAAGTTGTATTTTGTACCAGATAATTATTTGTTTAGGTATTCTACTCAAAAATTGGGTTAAACTGGAAATTGACCGATAATATACAAAGTTATTTGTAAAAATTAAATCAATACAAATGAAATACATTTTCCTACGTAATATCTGTGAAAAATATCAGTGTCACAAAAATGAATGCCTAATGACGGAAAGACTACCGTAAATGACCGAATAGAACCCTGGTCCCTTTTAGAACCCTGGGCTCGAATACAACCCGGGTACCCTTCCATAAGAGCCTATGTATTAAGATGCCCCAGTGTTCGAATATAACCCGGGTCTGGAGGCGGCAAATTTAAATAGAGCCCCGGGGTTCTGTTCGGTCATTTACGGTATTTCCTATCCCAGCCAACACGTAACGCCAACATTTTAATTAAATAAATTATGATATGCAACCAGAAAACACTACGTATATGTCAAACTTTCCGAGGGGCTACCTTCAGCATAGAGAATGGGCAAGGGCTGCATCCCGCACTTCTTACTCTGACGTCCACTGGCCCGCTAAAATTTGGTAACTAAATCCTGCGCCAATTCCAGCAACGTTGCCAAACCGCTTGATCAAAATTTGACTCTAATTTCCCTTTCACTTTCTTTTCCGCGGAAATCCCACAAGTTTGAACAGCTGTACAATTTTAACAGTTAGAAAATAAAAATTTACAAAATTAATTAGTGATTTAAAATTTATTTAAAAATTCAATAATTTTGACCTAAGAGACGATGGGGAGTTGATAATTAATTATTTTATATTTTCTGTGAATAATAATACCTGATAATCCGATCGATCGGCCAGCGACAGTGTCATGAGTTGACTGATAAGACTGCCGATATTTAGTTTTAAAAAACTCCTCATTGTTTTCAGAATGAAACTCTCCGAATGGCAAAATGCAATTCGGACACCGTCCAGTTATCGCATTGGAAATTCCAACATTCGCCTCCAAACAAAATTCATTGTTTTATTAGTCATTCTGTTGTGTATCGGACTTTTTCTAATTTCCTATTCCGGATCATCTTATGAAGACAGTGGTAAGTTTGCCTTTTTTTTTAAAAAAAAAGTACAAAATTTTTAAAATTATGAAATTATTCGTATTTTAATTTTAAAATTTTATTTCAGTCGACACCACTGCTCACATATATTCCTCGGGGTCTTCAGAACCAGTAGGAGGAAAACGAGCGGCGATACTTTATGCAGCATCCAAGATTGGAATCAAATCAGCAGCGTTAGCGTACCCTTTGACACAACCTGTCCAGACTGAGAAGGGTCTAAAGTATAGAATCGGTATTATTTCTGACTTGGACACAGAGTCAAAAACATCGTCTGGGAAATGGATTTCTTACTTGAGGAAGGGAAATCTGTATTTACAGTACAATAGTCAAAGTCCTAAAGATTCTACTGTTCTTGTGGAATGGGAAGGGAGTGAACCACAAGTCATCAAGTCTGGGTACGAAATTCGTAAAATCATAAAGCCATTAGTTTTGGTAATAAGAATTTTCTGTACTTTTTATTTATATTTTAATTCTATCTATGAATAGAATGAATCAAGATGGTCGTGGAATGGAATTATCAGAATTAGTTGTTTTCAATGGAAAATTGTACACTTGTGATGACCGGACAGGGATTGTCTTCCAATTACTCAGTAAAGAGACGTCTGAAGAGATTGATCCCGTTCCTTGGGTTATTCTTGCGGATGGGAATGGAACTGCTGCGAAAGGTAACGTTTGAACGCTAAAATTTATTAAATGGGTGGCATTCGCCAAATCGCCGAGTCATTTGTATTCTATTTCTTCAACCAGGGTTCAAGTGTGAATGGGGCTGTGTGAAAGACGGTGACCTTTGGGTCGGAGGTTTAGGGAAAGAATGGACGACGAATACTGGAGAGCTAATCAACCACGACCCACAGTTTGTAAAAAGAATATCACCGAATGGGGAGGTCACTCATTTGGACTGGAAGTCTAATTATAATAAAATGGCTCATGCCCTTAATATTCACTTTCCAGGTAAGGAAAGAGAAAGAATACAAGAAAAGTCCTTAATTTTTCGACCTGTCACCGTAGCGTAATGGCTAATTGTTAAGTGGCAACGAATTATTATTATTTTTATTATTTTAGGATATGTGATTCACGAATCCGGAGGGTGGAGTGACTTACACCAAAAATGGATGTTCCTACCAAGGCGAGCTAGTACTGAACAGTATCATGATACGACAGATGAGAAAATGGGAACTAATGTTTTAATATTAGCTGACGAAAGTTTTGACAAAATTGAGGTAAGTTTTCATTAGAAAATGAAGATTTTTGACATTTTGACTCAGATATGTCGCCGCTTATACAGAAATTATTTATTATTTAAATTTTATATTACAGGTCCGACATGTGGGAGATGTAATTCCTACTCATGGGTTCTCAAGTTTCAAATGGATTCCGGGAACAGATGACCAACTAGTCATGGCATTGAAATCCGAAGAAGTTGAAGGAAAAACTGCTAGTTATTTAATGATTTTTGATATTCATGGTCATATCTTACTAGGAGAAACTAAAGTTGGTGATCATAAGTATGAGGGGATTGAGTTTCTATGAAGAAATTGAAGTCTTAACGTCTAACGTCACACGTACACACGTAACAGGCAATAATTAGTATGTAAGTCAAAATATCAACAACAGTTACAGCATAGCAGTAGCAGTATGTTAAATTGTCAACTGAATAATTAATGCAACGTTATTTATTTAAAAAACTTTGAATGTAGTGAAACATTCCACTGTGATAGCCCCTTAATTTTTTTTTTGTCATGGTGGTTCTGTTACCATTATGTTCCCAGTTCCCGTCCTACACCCGCGCCGCGCCCGATCGACTCGCAATCGCCTAATGTAGGTAATTATATGACCTTTGCATTTAATTTTGTTTCGTTAGTAAAAATTTTTCCCACTTGGCAAAACCGGTTTTGTAGTATTAATGATTTTATGTATGTTTAATGTAAATGTTGACGAATCACCTCAAAAGTTAGGATTTTTAAAAATTCGAAAATCTGTTATCTCAATTTTTGGAGCTAAATCGATGTGACAATTGAGGAGATTCGTTCGTATTCCCAATTCCCGTACATAAGTTTTATATTACATAATTATTATGTATTGTATGTTTGCATGTGTTTGTATTTCTGATCTAATTTGATTGATTGAATGAAACTGAACTAAAGTCTTTACAAATAAAAAGAGTAAGAAATGAAATTAATTCGACGTTTTATTTTAATTAGTAAATTACTATATTTTCCATTTCATTAATTCTAATGAAATACAATCAATGACTAACTGAATTGACTAGTTAATTTCCAGTAGGCTAAATTTAATAAAAATACATTTGATAAACATTCTTTTGTTTCTGCATCTGAGTCAAAATAAATGTATTTGAGGTCTGGAGGCATTTCTAACTTTGGTGAATTTTTGAACAAGTCTTCTACGACGAGTTGACCTGAGACTTTCTCGGATCCTAGAAAAATAAAAATAAAGTCATTTTTTTAAAAAGAAGTACATATTTTATTTTTGTTCATGAAAATTGAAAATCCTTACCAACATAAGTATTGAATAGCCTGGCCACTGCGACGGTTTTGATAGACATCATTTGTGGACCGTTCGGTTTCGCGGCTAAATACCCTAAAAGCATTGACCTGACCTGGGTCAATTGTAAATAATAACTGAACATGTAAGTGGAGGGTTGTTGACTTGCAAATTCCTCAGTAATACACAGGTCACAAGGTGGAAGGTTAACGGCGAGTTCCGTGATCTAATAGAATATTCAGAAATTATTAAGGAACGAAGTTGCCTTTTGACCTGGGAAAGGAATTAAGGAATGCAACAAAATTAAAATAGTGGTTATGAATTACCTGGTTCAACAGATGTAGGAAATGAGTTTTCGGCGTCATATTGAAAAGTTTCAATTCAAGGGACTGAATACTGAGGCGAGAACCCTCTTCACGGTGAACTAATGTCCATGATAATTTATTACCGCTCACGGTGATACTGAGAATTCTGGAGAAAGCAGAAATGTTTTGTGACGACAGATTCGGTACCATTGGATTCCCCAGTCCAAGACTCTTTTTCTCCAACATGCTGTTGTAGAATTTATCTAAAATCTGTAAATCATACCAATTAGATTTGGATTTCGAAATTAAAAACAGTTACAGTATATTCCAATATACATAATCGAATTCAAAACTGACCTTAACACCCATGATTGGAATGAGATCATCCAAATCCTTAAAAGCTCCACTCTCAGTCCTCATCTTGATGAGTTCGCAAATTCTTCTGCTAGAAATAATGAACCTCTTCAAATCTTCCTCAGTCTTGGCTTCATTAAGTATCTTGAGTATTCTCACAGACTCTTCTGGATTATACTTTTCTTCAAAATAAGTTCTCTGTTGAGCCCAAATCGGCAGTCTTTGGGAAATCTTTGTAGTTGATCGGCACGGCCGAGACAAAATACTTGACAATGACACTCCAGCATTGCGAGCGCATCCGGGGCAGGAAAACATGGCTGGAAACTGGAAAGACAAGCAAACATATTAATTTCTTTCCCAAAAGGTTTAAAAATCGGGCAACAATTCCATGGAAATTCTTTGCAAATCCTGGAATTTCTTTTACGGGCAGTGTCATTTTAATACCCCAGTCATATGAGAGTTAAAAAATGTTACGCACATACATACGATAAAAACGTTATCATGTAAAGTTAAAATTTAACCGGTTTTTTATTAACTTACCTGGATTTAAAAACCCAGCCAGTAGTAACTCCTAAATCCAAATTTTTAAATTTAATTCCGGGGGCGAGCAATAACCTAAATCATAAATGCGTAGTAAACAAACAGTTGGAAGTTGTTATTCCATTTTCCATTACAAAATTCCAGGTGTGTGGTGTAAACTTTATGTTATGACCATCAATCAAGGCCATTATCTCAAATTGTAATTTTCCATCTTCACTTCCTTCCCGGGGTAAACTGTAATATTCAAATTACATGATATGATAGTGTTAAATGTGTACACGTGGAATTCAACTATTTCGTCTATGATTATTGACTCAATCAATACATTTTATTTTATGCATAATTATGTGACGTACCTTGACGAATCCACGTACGCACATGGACGTGGGGGTTATGATTATGAGGACTTAATTACAGGTGAGTACATCCTAGCACTAGCACAGCACACCCATATCCCATGGCCATGTGCTACATGTACATGCTACATCATACACATTCACAATTCATTCACAAGATTCAATTTTTAAGCGACAGGAATTTATGTAGTCAAACTACGGCAACGCAGCACAGGGCGCAGCGCAAGATTTACTCTTTAGTGAACCCGACGCGCGATTTGCGCGCGGAACGTTTTACCAGGTAGGGTGGTAGGGAACACAACTGATTTAATGACTATGAGGGAATACCGCGCGTACGTGCAGAATGTAAATTCTAGTGTATTTTAGAAAATAATGTATAATAGGTAGTTTACTTTGTTAGATCGGTAATTTACAAATAACCTATTATTTTTTTGTATTTGAAAAGGTTTCATTTTATTGGGACGGCACGGGGTGCGCGTCATTTTGAGTCAAACCTCTAAGTTATATATTTTAGACAAAATGTTTTCGTAATCATATTCATAGGAAATAGGATTATTGTGTTTTTGCACAAATTATGCTATTATAAGAGGATTCTCGAGAAAAAGACAAACAGTGTGTCCCACTGAAACTACACCTCTGCTGCTTTTCTTTATCAGAAAACATGATTACTGATTTTCATTAATTATTTTCACAATGAGAATGTTGAGAAAATCTCCTGACTGACCCGATATCCATACTATCCTGGAACTGGAACTATCATACGCAGTAGTCTGGAAATATCCAGACGGCCGGTATCATTCTCAAACATTCATATTAAATCAAATGCATTACAAAGATGAAATGGTTGAATTCCGAAATTCTTCAATTACCTATGTAAATCTTCCCGAACAAAATATATCAACAGATTATTTTGCAAAATCTAGAGTGCGATGCCAAGTGCCCCTGAGTTTGATGGAACTAAAATTAGCATCACATTTCAATCCCATCCAATCAATACGTAATTTACTCGCGAGGAGGCTGGTTGGAGTCATGAACATTTTGGATTTGTGCAAAGTTTTGATGATGCAACGCAATAAAAGACATAAATGCGCAGCAAGGTGTTTCTTAGAATTTCTGAATGAGACTCATCAAAGAAAATACACATGCTGTTGAATTTTCTAATAAAATCCGACAAAATTCGTAATCATTTTCGGTCTTTACTCTTTACAGGGTTGATGCGTAAAGGAGAAAATAAACATGAAATAATTTAGTGGTCGTCACAAAAGTCCCTGTTCCATACTAATCCATGTATGTACTCGTACTCGTCAAACCCAAGAAGATAATAGCCAGAACGATCCTGACAATTTGATTATAGTTTCAAAGGTCATATGCCCCATATTATTCTAAAGCTATTTCTCACGTACAAGTTTATTGGGTTTCGGATTCCACTTTTATGACTTCAAGTCAAGTTCAAAAATTTCATTACTCCATTCTGTCGGGTACTGGGTACAAATATTTGTGTACTGAAGAGTGTAGAGCAGAAGCAGACAGAGTGTTGCTCGCATGTCCCTCGACTCGTTTCTTCTCTTCTTCGCCCTCAACCTTTGCCTTTGGATGGGTGCATAAATTGTTGAGCGAGTATCGCAAGCTTATCATCTGTCTGTCTGTCTGTGTCTGGTCGCACGATTTGTATGCGTGCGTGCCGCTGAAGATTGCTCTTGCCTTTGTTTAGAAGTTTCATGAATTGGTTAGCATACCAATACCTGATGTTCCCTACTTCCTAACGGGCGGAGGGAATATGGCGACGTGACCTGGCGGAATAACCGGAGACTGTACACTGTACCATCTAAAGTTTCAACCTTTTCAAATGCGTGTAATTCAGATGGGAACATATTACACCATACATACCAGCATTACCAGTGGTAATGCTTCCACCTGAAAATATATTTCTCGTACGGCTCTAGATTTAATCGTAATGACAGAAGTACAAAAGTAATAAAGTTACTGATATATTCGCATTTTACAATAAATTACTGATAGTTTCAAGAACACTTTTGGACAAATTATGCAGACATCAATCTCGGGTAGAATGAACCTAGACCTAGAGTCAATGTTATATTTCACTACCAAGTTGAACAAAACTACAATTACAATACAATTACAAGCAAAATTGTAATCGTACTTAATTCAGCAAAAGAAAATTTCACATAACTTATATTATTTCACGTAAATTACTAACTTTTGAAAGTGCGTATTTGAAATTACTTATTTCTCAATAACTTTCATACTAACTGAATAAGACCAAAATTCATTCAAAATTCATTAATACAAGTGTTTGTCGTTATAGTTTGCCTTGTAATTGTAGTTTTAATTGAAAATTCCATTACATATCTTTATACCTATATTCTCACATTACCACCTTCAAATATTCTGCACGGCCTTCCTGTAGCGTGTCTCCTGTTTCTTTGGTATTTAGAAAGTGCAGTGCATTGATATTGGGCTGTGCAGCCTCAGCTGTGCCATGCCATTGCCACAGCCGTGCTTTTCATCTCTGGTGACGTCAACCTTTGTGTACTCTTCGTCTGACTCCCTGTCCCTGTCTTGTGATCAAATTCAAAGTGTAGGAATTTTTTTTAATAAAAATCCAAGTCAGAGAGAGACATGTCAATGCCCACGACCCACGAGATCACCACCCAACCAACTTTTTAACCCACAGGAGATTGGAGATTGAGAAGATCACATCACAAACAGGCAGAAGCAAGCAGATGCAAGAGGAGTACAAAAAAACAACATATTTATTGTTATTTTTATATTAAAAGTGGAAAAGATTCGAGTCAACAACCAAAGAGCAAGCAAGCAATAGCAAATCAACGTACAGATAGTACAGAAAACGCAACGCAGTCAGTTCAGGCAGACAGAGAAAGCACGCAGCCAGAGACAGATTTCTCTTTGACCATTATTGCTGGTATTTCTATTCGACATTTTTTTAGTTTGACAATATTTTGACATTTTTGTTACAAAAAGTACACACACTCTACGTTGAAAAAGTCTGACGAAATTTTTATTATTGTTGACCTCGGGTCACATCACGTACCGTCAATTCGTGCTCGCCCGCCCACTCACTGTACTGGAATCGGTGGAGGTTTTCTGAATTCTGATTCTGATTCCAGTTCCACTACTACAGCAGAAAATAAAATCGGATCGATATTTTTTCGGGCGGTGAAACTCCCGGGTAGCCGGACAGACGTATTTCGGGTTCGGGGAACAGAATCGACGCGAAACAGACTCGCATCGCCACTACAAAAAAAAAGTCAAGGTAAAGTTCTTCGTCAATCCATTCATTTCAATGTCGACGACGACGTCGTCAGTTCAGTTTCAGTATTAGTATCGTATTCGTATGTACGATACGAAAGCCTTGACTCCTTTACCCCCCTGGGTGGTGCGTCAGTAGCAGGAGCAGTAGTCAGTGGAGGTATCGTCTCCACAACTCTAGAACATACGAAATACATACCTAAAAAGTTGGTCGAAACTTTCTCCCTGAGTCTAACAAGTATAACATTTTTGTTGCTCGAGCTAGTAGCAGTAGCTTGTAAATAATTGGGAGAATCGACCTGTTTCTCAAGGACAGTGGGAATTGGAAATGAAAGAGACCTTGAAGTCGATGTCGAGGTCTTTTTCGACTATACAACTATCGTGTTCGTGATTCTTCTTTGTGTGTGTATTCATCGTCATTCCATTCTCATTCCCTCGGAACACGACATATGTTCTTTAATCCAATCACCCCCCAATATAAGCAACGAAATAGCAACTGAACACGATACGATACGATATACGAAATATTTTTATTTCTAGGACCAGCTAAACTCACGCACGGACGAACGAACGAGGGATAATTCTCAAGACCACGTCCCTGGACAGAATTTTTTAAGTTGCTGGATTTTGGGTTTGGTTTGGTTTCCAGTGAGTTTTGGTGAATACGTTGGTTTGGTTGTGATTCCATTCATTCATATGACGTCAATTGGACTGAAAACTACTGCTACTGCTGGAAATACTAGAAAAGCTCAAGAAGAAGGTTTTGCAAAGAACAAGGGATATTACTGTGATTTTTGACTATCAATATAAATAATTCTTGAAGATTGGGAAAATTGACTCGGACTATTTAAAACAATTAATTTCAAATTGGAAGATTTGGATCTAACATCAAGAATTTTGAAGGTAAGTTTTTTTGTGAACCCTAAATTGATGTTTTGGTTTATACAGTTGTGCTTTGATTTTGATTCGTAATGGTATTATCCGTTAATATTTTTTAATTTACGCTTTCTCCTGTCCTGTCTAAGAAATATTTTTTTATGCACTCTTGAATAATGAGATACTCTGAATGTCTGAATCGGATCAGTTTGATGGGAATATGGTATTTAATGAAGAAATGTAATCCACTGTATTTATTATGAATATGAAACCAAATTATTTTGAGATCTCTTTGTTTGATGGTCGATACAAATACAATACAAAAAATACAAATTATCCTGTCCAAACTTTCAGTATTTCAGTTATGGTTATGGTTAGATATCAACCCAACCGATACCCTTTGCAACTTTTTTTAGGAGTTATACAAGTTATTTTAATTTCTAATTAATTTTTCGAATACAAAAACTTTCATTCATAAAATGTGGAATTACGGATTTTAGGATAACCTTATAATAAAATAAAAAGAAACTAACGAATTTGTCCCAAAAATTCGACGACTTTCCCCACTTGTTTTCGTATTCCTTTTCATTTCGATTCGTATTCTTTTCCAGTTCTGATTTCTAACATGAACACGTCGACGTTAATTAGTAACAAATAAATAACCCTTCCTTACGTTGATGGATTGTATTGGTTAGGGACGTTAGGGTTGTTAGCCAGAGTCTATGAATATTCCAGAAGTTTTGACTCCGTGCGGAATTTTACATTGCGATTCGCTTTCACCTGTCACCTTCACCATTGTTTAACGGCTTTCTAGAAGTTTCTATCTACTATTGCGCAGGATAATTACCTGGATTGATTGAATGAAGCTATGTTCAACCACACAACCACACCTCTCACACCTCAGATTTTACTTATGAATTAAAAATTAGGTTTAGTTGTTTCGGTCGATCGATTCTTTTCTTCTGGAGAATTCTCCATTCCGATTTTAATTTCCAATAGTCATGTCGGTAACAGGGATTTTTGTGTAGTAAGATTTTGTAGTTCTGTGATTCTTTCAGCAATACCATTACAATAATTTTAAGTTTAATTAAGATTTGGAAGGATATTTTTATGCTCGACAACCTTCTTAGCTTGGAGTTTGGCTAATCGAGTCAAAGAATAATGCGGTAATTGTCTTTAGCATAACACAAATTCTTAATTATTTTATTGACATTTCATTCTTTTTTGAAAAGATCAATTTTACTTTGTTTTCGAAATTAATTTGATTTAAATAATCTGGGCCTCTGATCGGTGCACTGTTGCGTTCTAATCGTCTGAGCATCTTCTTCGAGGCCAAAAATAATTTCTCAAAATTCTAATTTTTTCTTTCCATCTAAATTATGATGGCGGAGATTAAGATTCTGAGACACAATGACAATACACTATTCAAGTTCAAAGTTTAATTTTTTTTATTCTGTAGAATTATCATGATTCACTATTGCATGCCAAAATTATTTTTATTTTTTATTTTGCTATTTGGTTACACGCATGTGAATATTTAAAAAGTATCATTCGAATTAAAACGAGGATTTAATGGGCAAACCCGAATTTTTTTTCTCCGAGCCTAGTTATAAGAATAATTCTTATTATTTTGTTTCTATAGCCTAAAAGTTAAATACTTTTTCGACCTGGACGAGATGTTTAAAACAATGTGGCCGCTTGGAAAGTCTTCGTCCTCATCGAATTCTTCCCAAAACGGACCACGTTCAAAAGAGAATCTGAGTGATGAATTGCACCAAGAAGTCAGATCTGCAGCCCCAGGAGCCAGACTCTCATACATTCTACGGAATAATTTGGAACGTTTAGACAAATCAGAAAGAAAAGAGCTCGTGTCAATCGCTGGAAGACAAGATTTATGTGCACCACTCTTTATAGCATGTAAACGGGGTAATTTGGAAATTGTTGAATATCTCATTGAAAGTTGTGGAGCTGATGTGGAGCAGAAAGGAACGTATGAGGTAATTGATAAGTTTTTTTTTTTTCGAGAAATGAATTGATTTTTTGATTTGAATTATTTGAATGAATTGATTGATGAATTGATGAAAAAGGTAATTGATGACAAGACATCTCATCGGGTCAGCCCATTTTGGTGTGCTGCCGTTTCTGGACGACTCAATATCGTTCAATGTCTCGTCAAACATGGAGCTAATGTAAATAGTGTGAGTGACACGGGGTCAACTCCTGTCCGGAGTGCTTGCTTCATGACACATCATGAAATTGTCAAGTATCTCGTGGAACATGCCAAAGCAGACATACAACTTCCAAATTATAATGGTAAGGAATTTTATTTTTCAATTATGGTGTTTCATTAATCTCCGAATTTTTTAAAGCTTTAATTGACCGAGTAGCCTCTTATCGGTGCACTGTAACGCTGTAACATCGTCTGGAGCATTTTCTTCGAGGCTTAAAATAATTTCTCAAAATGTTTATTTGTTCTTTTCCGTTATTTTTGTGATGGGCGAGATAAATGTTCTGAGACACAGACACATACAGGATTTTTTTTTGTTAATAATGTAAATCTATTGAAAGCATGTTTATTGTAATGAATGAGTTTTTATCCAAAACAAATTCTCAATTTAGCAACACGAATGCGAATACTTTAAACCTTTTTTTAACTTACAGGTGGTACTTGTCTGATCAATTCTGTTCAGAGTTCAAATCTCTGCGAGTATTTATTGGCAAATGGAGCGCAAGTGAATTCTCAAGACATACAATTAAAAACAGCTCTTCACTATGCGATTCAAGAACATCGATTTGAAACCACGAAGCTCCTCCTGACTCATAAAGCAGATCCTATGATTAAAAACAGGTAAACTTAAAGTACATAAAAGGAATACGTGCGTACGTGCGAGCGCAATTTCCTTCCAGGACTCGCGAGTCGCGACTTGACAGTTTGTTCTATTTAAATATTTACCTATTCATTGATTTTCTTTCTGTTTTTTTCTTTTTTTAGATACGGAGACGATGCTCTTCAAACATGTTCCCTGAAAGGAGCTACACTTATTTTTACATATTTACTTGAAAAAATCCCATCATACTCATTGGAGAGACGTGCTGAAATGCATGAGTTGATGGGATCCACATTTTTAGATGAGCACCATGACATTCAAATGGCACTTTATTTTTGGAGGAAGGCAATTGATCTGAGACATGATGAGACTGGGAAAGTAGCTTTACTTCCCAAGGCCGATTTGGGATACACGCCCTTGTACGCAAGACTTAATGATGCCAATGGTAAGGAAATTTTACTTCCTTTCTTTTTTCTTTTAAAGGTCAAGGTTGAAATAAAAACAGCTGCAATTTTTTGTATACAAGCGAAAATGTGAAACTTTGGGAATTTTCTGACATTTTATATTTTCTTGTTTACCTTGCAGGACAAGAAATAGAAATCCGTGAATTTCGAACACATGCAGAGTTGGAAACAATTGCAACAGATCTCGACCAACTACGAATCAATAGTTTATTAATTGCAGAGAGAATCTTGGGTTTGTGCCATAAGGACATAATATTTAGAATAATGTATCGTGGGGCTGCGTATGCGGATTCCTCACAATACTTTCTTTGTATTCGACTCTGGAGATATGCACTTCAGCTACGGATTCAAAAAGACTCACTCCTCTACGGAGACACTTGCTTCACAGCTCTTGCTCTGGTAAATTCAATTAAATTCAATTAAAATTTTCTGTATTCTTTGATAACAATGTCCAATTTATTAATCAAAATATTTTATTTTGATGAAATAGATACGATTGTACCTGGATTTGGATAAAAATAAAGACTCTGAGTACGCAGTGCCAATGGGTGGACCTCCTGGACATCCACTAAAAGTGGAAGACTTGATGGGAACTTTTACATTGCTCATTGATCATCTCCCCGATTGCTCTAAACTCGTTAGAATCCGCCCAGTCTTCAAACGGCAACAAGAAAGTTTTGACAGGTTAGTTAAAAAAGAGCATATTTTTAGTAAATTAATTAACGAAATATCTGATTTCATAAATTATTTGCTGCTTTCAGATGTCTTCGTTGCTGCACTCATCTCTTGTACCTACTGTTGAAAATACCATTCAAAACACAGACTCAGATTTTTCAACTCAAATTGGTAAGATAACAAACAATAAATCCGTTTTAAAATAATTGACCTTGTTTTTTAAAAAATAATGTGAATTTTTCTATAGGCTACAGAGCGTTTGGTCAGACTTGGTGCAAGGATGTGTTCAACAGGAGACAGTCTTCTTCACATGTCAGTGAGCCGAAATAATATCGTTCGTAGTCATTTCTTTTTGGACGACCATCAGGTAAAAATTATTTAATATGTAATAATTACATTATTTTCATCCTTTTTGTTATTTTACTTTGTATTTTCATTTACTCAATTTTTTTCATATTTTTTTTAGGCCGGCGTATTTCCGTGCTACGATGTGGCAAAATTTTTGATTGAGTGTGGAGCAGATGTGAATGCCCTGAACGATAACAGAGCAAGTCCATTACACATTGTCGTTGCGAATGACAATTTTAATCCACAGGTTCGTCATTATGTATTTTTACTTTTTTTCAAAATCCAAATCACAATATTTTATTGAAATGAGATGGCCTCTAATCGGTGCTCTGTAGTGTTCATATATCGCCTCAGCATTTTCTTCGAAGCCAAAAATAATTTCTCAAATTTTTTTTTATTCTTTCCGTCTTATCAATGGTGGCAAAGAAAAGGTTTTGAGACACACATATTTTATGCACTTTAGTATAATATTCGGTCCTTGAATTTTTGACCCCAATATAGCTAAATGGTAGGACCATGGACCTGTACTAATTTTTTGCGACGGACTTTTGAATTTGCATAATTTTTCTCTCCAGATTGTTGACCTGCTACTCTCGGAAGGTGCTCACGTGGATCAATTAGACATGAACAATCATAGTCCACTCACATCTCTACTCCTCAAACCTAATTTTGGCTTTGCTCCAATGGAACATGTTAGCCTAAAATGCATTGCAGCTCGCTCCGTGTGTGCTCATCAAATCCCGTACTCACCTTCAGATTTGCCAAGAGAATTGGAAGACTTTGTGGAACTTCATAGACGTCGCTCTACACATGAAGAGAGTTCTTCCTTAGGAGGAAATGGTAGGAATAGATCTCCTCGAGTCAAAATTCAAAATTAAATTTTACCTGTCGGACCCATTTTTTTTGTAACCAATTTGACTGTACATTTTTTGCGCACCGTCGCTTTTACTCAAATCAGATAATTTTTGAGTATTCGTCATTCGTCACATAATTTTTATTAAACTAATATTAAAAAAACAAAGGTAGTGAGGAAAAAAGTCCTCAATTTTTTGATAGGGAAAAGAAAGAAAAAAAATGCAACAAAGCATAATATGTCTGTATGTATTGTGTATTGATTAGCTTATAATTTTTTCATGTACCTAAAACTCTACGTAATTTGTGTAAAACTAATTAAATTAATTAACTAATTAATTTATCGGACAATACGGAATAATTATAATTATTGTGGTGTCATCGTGATGATTTTAGTCGTAAGGTAAAAAAAAACCAAGCTTCTTTTACCTACCTGTACGTACGTATACATAGCAAATGTGCAATGCAGAAAATAAATCATGCCTATACATTTTTAGTGATTTAAACTAAAGTACAATCAAATGCAATGCAATGCTTTGAATAAAGCACCATAATAAAAAAATAACCAAAGTGTTTGTATTTTAATTTCTTTAAGTTTAGAAAAAACTGGGAGGTTTGAGGTAAAATCAACTTTAGAACGATTTCTACGTAATGGACACGGTCCAATTTCCGGCTTCGTCTGTATCGAAAAATATGGTTGATATTAAGATTTTATTGTGGCATATCGATTGTCACAGAATGAAATCTCGGCATTCTGTCAACTTATACTACAGACAACAACATGGAATGAAAATATTTTCTTAATTAGCGGTTAAATAGATAATAACTCAGAAATCACAACTCACAATCACATTCGGTAACGCAAGTCTACCCAACACAGAAATATGATAAGCGGGTACACTATATATTTCCCTGCGGTGAATCAATTCGGAACGAATCAAGGAAGTGATGATCCATGAGGTATTCTTTCAAAGATATGCAAAAAATGATAAGTTTTCATTAATTTAAGAGCCATATATTATTTCCTGGTTCAGTCAGCGAATCTTAACCAGCCGTACTGGTTGGTTTGGCAATTGGCGATTTCAAGATGACCCATTTAGTACTCGTCGTTATTTTGGTAAGAATAACTTTTTCAAAATAATATACTACAGCGCATAGACATTCGAATACTTAAGACTCAGCCAATACAGCACGACTTTCTTTTAGTTTTCAACTATTTTATTTTTCAGGCAATCGGCGTATCTGGTGCCTTGGGGTTTAGTTTGAACCCTTACGATTATGCTACTGATGCTGTGACTGCTGGACTTGGTGCAGTCGGTCTCCCTAAAGGCCTTAACCCATTGGCTGCAGTGAGTAAGTGATGTACTGATTTTATCATTTATCCCCATATTTAGTCGCCATTCGATCTTTAACCTTGATTTCTTTCCTGGTAATTTCAGGTGATGCTTGGGGAGTAGGACTTGGGACAATGGGATTGGTCTGGGGGAAACAGGAAAATAAAAAATGTTATTATTATTGGGGACTCGGATTTTCTGGTCCAGAGTCAGTTAATCCAGAAAGATGGAATGGAGAAAAATGGGATGCAGAAGATACAGGAGGATTACTTCATACGGCTGGTAAGTTGTTAGAGATTACGGCCCGTTAAATGCCAGTGTTAAATAAAAATCTGTATTCAGCGGTATTTATTCTGAATTTCAGGTAATGCAGTTGGTTTAGCTTTCGGAGTTGGTTTCGGCGTTGGTGCGGCAAAAGAAGTTCGGGTTCAAGGATGCAAGATGCTGGGTATGGGTTATGAAACGCAGCAGCCCGGTTATCCCAGTAAACCTGGAACTTGTCCAGAAGGTCCAGACTGTGGACCTGGTCCGCCAGGTCAGACGATTCATATTCCTGGACGGCCAGGAACGACCGAGTATCACCCAGGAACACCCGGAAGCACTCAATATATCCCTGGACGACCAGGAACGACCGAGTA
>JAQIXO010000595.1:0-17893 GCA_034700305.1 Protaphorura armata
AGTTTCGCCTTCACAAAAGTTGTTAGGGGTCACTTGGGGAGCAACATATGAAAATTTGGGCCCATTCTGACGGGGGGCGCAAAACCCATGCTCGAGGAGCCTTCTCCTTTTCTACTTTTGTATTTACTGTATTGGTGTGTATGAAAATCGTTTACTTTTAGGAGGTGATTAAAAGAATTAATGTTGACCGCGGAGAACACAAAAAATGATATCACGCACATTTTACAGTGTATTTTTTGTAAATTGCAATCACCGATTGATTCCTTGTGTCAACATGAGTGACTTCCCTTGTAAGAAAATACTTGGTTCAGAATTTCTAAGGCCGAATGTTCTCGCCTCACGAATGAGGTAATTTGTCGAAAATGTTTATATGGACAAATTAATTCATAGAATTGAATTGAATACAATTGACTGAGATTCCTAAAATTATTTGCATCTATTCGTTCACATCTATTCATTGCCAGACCTGTTTTTTTTGCATGATTGCATGGCATTTGCAAGACTAATTTTTTTCACATGGTCTTATCCAGACTAGTCCATTTGGATTCTCAAGACGTATACGTGCGTAGGTCATTGTGGGTGAATTTCTCATATTATTTTACTGCAGGACTAAAGCACACAAAAAGAAAAACAAACAAACAAACAAACAAAGTGTTAAAAGATAAATTAGTCTAGATTGTTGTATGGATTACCAACAAGCAAAGTAAATTACACGTACGTGACCATCCAATTAGTTCCTCGATGTATGTATTTGATTTGCCTGCATTTTTAAAGCTTTATTGTCTGTGTGAACCTTTGAACCAAATGGCACGTTAGTAAAAAATTAAATGAAATGAAATGAACAAGGTGTTGACGCGTAGTTGCTTTGATACGTATGAGATGCAGATGCAACAAAACCAAGCAAAGCATTTGGATTAGAATCTCAATAAAACATTTCCAGCTAAAATCGAACAGAGTAAGATTTATTAATATATACATTGTTTGAAAAACTAGGTAATACTATTTTCACACAATATTTATTAATTATGTTGGGAATAATTTGTACGCCATAAATTCGTAAAAGAATGTCTGAATTCCTGGAATCATAATGATGACGAAATTAGTGAGAATTTTTACTAAAATACTAGACGATCTGAGCTAATTTTTTGAACAATTTTAAAGATTTCCTTAAATACAAATATATACAGATACACCGTGCCATAATTCACAAATGCAATGGTTAATTGATGTAGTTTTGGTTCGGATTGCCTTGTAAAGTAATGGAATGGAATATAATATCCCTCGACCTATTCACCTGGTGTACACACGCCTTAGTTTCGTTGTTTCAGTGGGTTCTCCCATTGGATTCATCATCATAGTGTCAATCGGTGTGGTTCGTTTGCTCGAAATAATGCTGGACCGGAAAGTCTCACCACGAAGTGAAGCCCGCATATTGTTTCTCAATTGGACCGCAGTCGGTGGCAATATTTCCTCGTCTACGGGTCTGGGTCTGTGAAAGTAGAATAAATATAGTTAAAGAAAATGCGCGCATAACTTGATCCTCAAATATCTTGAATTAATTAAAAATGGACCATAAAGGTACTCACTTGGCACAGATTGGACAATTCCAGAAACTTTGATCTTTTCCGAAAACCTCGCCGTCTTCTAAAGTGTTTGGTAAATCTTCACCCAAACTCTCAGGTAAGAATAGACATAAAACTCCACCAGTGAGTGAAATTATTCCAAGAAGTATCAAAGAGAGTGCGGGATTGGTTCTTCCCTAGAAAACGGAACAGAAAATTTGCTCATAACGAAAAAGTTATAGTAAAATTTATGTAGGATAGCCTCAATAGCCTGCGACGCATTACTTACAATGGAGGCAATGTACGGTGCAATGATGGAAGCCACGTAACCCATGATATGAATGACATTGACACCTTGGGCACGAATCACAGTTGGTAAAAGTTCCGCGGCATACTGAAGACCAATGTTGAATGCAACGTTCACACAGAATCGGGCCAATAGAGCCATGACAAAAGACATGGTTGCCACTAAGAACAAATTAAAATTATATTATTAATTATTATAATAGTTTTTAAATATTATTTTATTGAAATAACTTACTGGCTTCAGGGACCAGGGCAGCTCCAAGGCTAAAACCACCACAAGCGCAGAGTGAACCAAATGCCAACCAACGACGTCCAAAACGATCCAAGGTAAACACAAGAAGCATATCAGCCGGAAATTCTGTACTGGATGCAATTGCGAAGGAAGTGAAAATGTTTGATCCCAAGTTTAGAACATTACGAGAGTGTCCGTCGTACACGAGTGCAATGATGGACCTGAGAATTTACAAAATTTTAGTACTACATAATTGTTCACATTCAAATTCTTAAATAGTCATAGCTGTTATACCAAATCAAGGTCAAGAAAATGAAATTTTTCAAAATTCTTGGTTTCCGAAATGCTTCCATTAGTGTTGCGTCCTTTTCCTTTGAGATTTCTTCGTAGAGTTCATTCGCATCGGCCTGTATTGATGTGAAGGCAAAATTATCAGTAAAAATTAGAGAACGGTATGCAACAGTACTGCAATATGGCAAAATTTGACGGAGTTAACTAAAAAAATCTATAATCTGACCTCAAATTCGATGAAGATCTTTTCAGGAACATTTTTTCCATTAACTTTGGCAAAACTTCTGAGAATTCTTGTTGCTTCTTTGGTTCTTCCTTTGGACAACAACCACCTATTGTTCAAAAAATCTCAGTATTTGTAATGAAACGGAATAAGAAGATAATAAATCGCCATTTAATAAAAATCAAACCTGGCACTCTCGGGCACGACAAAAATTCCAATGATTGCCAATAACATGGGCAGACTTATGGACAACAAGTAAATTCTCCAATTTCCAATTTGTGTGGCTAAGAGTGGTAAAAGTAGAGTTCCGAAGGTGTAGAACACAGCAATTGATAAATTTGCAACGAGTGTCCGGTAAGTTGGTCCGACGTATTCCAGAACTGAAAATAATTTGAATTTGCATTCAGCGAAAAAATTATTTTCGTCCCAAAAGTTTAGTACAATTTATACTCATTTTCATATTACCGAGAATGTAAATCATTGTGAAACAATTGTCGAAGGCCATTCCAGTAATAAATCGAAAGAAGCAGAACAGGATGAAATTTTGATAGAAAATGGCGGACAAACATCCGCCAATGCATCCGAGAACATTTGCCGTCACGAGTGCGGGAACTCGGCCTCCCCTTTATGTTAAAATTTCACCGGCAATTAGTAAAAAAAAATGTGCAATGCTATTACTATATGTTTAATTGATTACATGTCAGCGATATAGCCAATTCCGATACCACCGACGATAGCCCCCAAATAGAACACGGCATTGGCCAGTGTAATCCTGTCCTCAGCGTTACACCACCAATTCATCTATAAATTGAATAGGAAATTAAGATCTTCAAATATGAATATATAAATGTTCTGTTCTAAAATATTGAAGTCAAGTCACATAAATAAAAATAACCTCTGAGACTATGGTCGGATAAACAAAATCAGAATGGTGATAAGTCCAATTTCTGCAAGGCACAGTTGACCAAGTGGTCTTCGATCTGTCCACACTTGACATGGTCAAATTCTCCACATCCAAATAAGTATTGTTTGGAAGACTGATAATAATTCGAGTGACCGTAGCCCTTCGAACTATTGCTGGGACCGCGGGTTTATTGTTGCCTGTATTGTTGGTCCTCACTGTGTAATTAACCACGGCTGTGTCACTGTCCCATCGTGCAATCGTGTAATTGTACTGGTCGACACGAATAGCATCGCAAACTTGTTGGTCTTGTGCTGATCTGGATTGAAAAAATGGTGGTCGTGACGTCGTGGTGTCTGAGCCTGGGCGCCCTCTAGTAGGCGGAGTTCTTTTCGTGGTGGTCGACGTACGAGTTGTACCAAAATTGGGTAAACGCGTTGTTGGCTCAAAATTAATCCGGCCACCATCGCCATCGCCATTTGGAGCATCTGTTGAGGTTGTTGGTCTATTCCAGCGATTATAACTTCCGTATTCATTGTTCGGAACATATTGTCGTTGACCAACAGCAGGACCTCGATTATTAAAGTATTGTCGTTTTTTTCGAATTGGATTCGGAAACGTTCGAAGTGTGCATGTATCATGGGCTACAGAGTAATCACAGACTTGAGTAGCGTTTCTTCTACATTCGTCGTATTGTGGTTGTCCACAACTGAAAATATCATGAAGGTTCGTTCAAATATATTCTTCAAATTTGTCTATATAAATGACATTAAGCTAAGGTAATTTAGTGTAAAATGAACTTACGTCGCTTTTGCTCGTGCTATAATAGCTTCCAACTGACTGGGTGTTATATCGTACGTGTTGCAAGGATCAAAGAGTCGAGTCTCATGGTTATACGGGATTGAAATATTCCGTCTGAGTTTTTCAAATTAATTTATTTTTATTATTACAATTTTGTTTAGCTTTTCAAAAAGATGTGCATTTATATTGAGTGCATAATTGACATACCTTTGCTCCCGGGTCAAATTCACCTTCGAATCATTAAAAAGAAAACAAGGGTGTTCCTGACACCAAAACTCTCTTGGGTAAGGATTGTAAATGAACAGTTGACCAAAGAGAACAAATGCACCAAAAATACAAAACGGAGCTTGGAACAGGAACAATATTTTTTGATAGAGTCCGAATTCCCCGACATGAACGAGCATGAGATCAAAATCAATCATTTTTGTGTTACAATTCTCTCTCCGATTTTAAAAATAAAGTTGATTTGGCCGGAGACAGGAAAAATGAGAATTTTCCTGGGCGTTGGTAGATTCCGACTAACTGAGGATATGATACTAGTAGGGAAATTCTGGAGTTTTAATTAGTCATTAAGTGGCTAGCCGCCGACATCCGGTCACAGGAAATGTCTTCCTCCTTACAAAATTCTAACATATTTTATATTTTTGTCGCTTTATTTTTTATGCATACTGTGCCATTTATGTGACATTGTATGTTTAGCCCAAACATGACAAGTACAACGAGCCTTCAATGCGGCAAATTCCCCTTGCCGGAGTTAATGGCAATTTTAAATTATTATGACGATTCAGTCTTAAAATACTTTAAGGTTTTCCCTCTTCTCCTAGACTTTAATTACTGCAAACTTGTAACGATTTACTCGGAGTGATTTCGATTTCTTTCGCTCTAGTTAATCCATGATGTGTAAGGGTTTTGGTTTCACGTTTTATTATTGTTGATTTTATGAGATCTCAACTAATAATCAATTTAAGATGTTAAATGTTTCAAAAAATTTGGCATTTCCATTGCATTCCACATCGATTGCAATTAGTTATATATTCGACAATGTCACAACGGATTATACACCGGAAATGGCGTAGCCGCGCGTAGACTACTAAATACTAACACAGTAAATAAAGTTAAAACTCATACTTGCAACGTAATTCATTACTGGCATTTGTTTCGGTTTCGATTTTGGATTTATTAACAATTCGATGTAAATATTCAAGTTTTCCACGGACCAAACTGGCGTTAGCATGCTACGAAAATAATATATAATTTCAATTTTGTCTGGCGGAATAAGGTGTTAGTAGTAATTTTATAGTATCTGAATAATTAGTAATTGGTCATAAATACAAACAAAATAATAACATGTGATTTTAAGATGGATTGCATTTAAAATGATTCTGCATTGACAAATTATTGCACTGGCTTCCCTAATTTTACATTTTTGGAATTCATTGTCTTTTTCTAACTTTTACGGACATCGGACGATTTCACAATTTGAATACATGCATAATTATCTAAAATATATATTTTTTAAAATTCTGTACGAGATCATCACAATTGCGTTTTCGTTGTTCACAAATAAATTATCTTGCACAACGACGGTCACAACAACAATAGTTACATGTACATGCAATTGACGCTTAAAAATTAAATATTCATTACAACTTCAACTGAATGACATTCACGCACACTGTTACAGTTACGGTCACAAATATTCATATTAATTTTCCTATACAATTTTTACATTGTTTTTAAGACTTAACAATATATACAGTGTATTTTCTTAATTACTGTAGTTAATTAATTAATTAATTAATTGTATGGCACGCAATTCCTGTTTCGTTGTTGAGAATATTATCATGCGTGGTTTCCTATGAGTCCTATTTTTAAAATAAATTCTCATAGTATCTCAGTGGTTCCGTCTATGTATGTCTCGTATCTAATAAAATTTAAAATAATAAGGTACTGGTCGACTTGTAGTGATGAAATGATGGTAATACTAATTAAACAGTCTCACGCACAAAAAATAAAATAAAAATAAAACTCTAAATCATTATTCTCTATAGTAAAGTCAGGAGTGAAATGACACTAAAATATAAAAATAAACAACAATGGTAGCTGTAATAAATACTCCGTACACTTTGACTCTTGAGTGCTGAATTCTCAGCCATTGGAAATCTATGATTGTTACTCAAATAAGATTTAGATTTTGAATTATTTAAATCACTCTCACTATCACTATCTCTTGTCCCATAGTTTTCTTCACCTGGGAATTTTAGTCTTTGTTCAAGGACTGACACATCACCCAGTATACTTTTTACACTGTACAAAGAGTCACAAATGGCAGAGCTAATACTATTCTCAGAACTTTGAGCTTCAAAGGATTCGTCATCCGCATTGTTATTGTTGGGTGTGTCTGTCCCTGACACTGACGGGCATTTGTGTGATGAAGGGTCAACGGACCTTGGGCGAATGCTTGCAGTTTTTGGACATCCGTAGAAACAAAGTGGGAGACCTCGGATTCTCTTTGAATCGGACAGTAATGAGGTCAAATTAGCGGCTGGCATTTTTATCGTGATGGATAAGGAGGGTAGTGGAAGGTGACCGATTAACTGAAAATGAACAAAATAATTTTTTACATTAATTCAATTCTCTAAATATTGTCTACCTAACCATAACTATTTTTGAATAATTTTACCTTGAAAATATCAATCGTTGTTTGAAGAAAGGGAAGTTGGATTTTCACGTGTTCACCTTCACGGATTGTTTCAATGTAAACATTTTTAGCCGTCGTTGTTCCATCAGAAAACATATGTGGGACTTCTTCGAAAGTTGCCTGGTAAGTTTTTCGAACTGAACATTCATTCGATCGAATTATCACAGTGACCTGGTGAGAGATAAAATAATACATTATGCATATGGAAAAACAGAATTCACATCACATCACATGATGATATTCCCAAAAACATGCTGACCAAGAAAAATTACACTTCAGCATTGGTGTCGCACCATTGTGATCAGAACGTGTTAGATACAAAGTGCAAATTGTGGAATTTGAACTTTGCACAATATACGTAAATTATGGAATTTTTTAGTAAGGCTCGCATTTTGGACCTGGATTTATTTTCACAAAAAAAAATAATTTTGACTTACCAGTGTGGTCGTCGTTGTATCCTTCGGCATGGGATTAAACCCACCCTTATTGGTAATCTGAATTGTAAACTCTGGAGTATCAATGAGAGACCATGCCCCAGAGAGGGAGCAGTAAGGAATATTTGTAATGTTGAGAGGGTCAGAGAATCCTTTTAGATTTGTGACCCCATACAATGCACACCCGACCATGGGTTCTGTCGATGGAAATTTTGGTGCACATTTCCCCTCTATATCTTCAAAACTATTGTGATTATGGCGATTAGCAGAATGACGAGAAGTGTTTCGGTCATTCTTGGACCCACGATCAGAATTACGCCCGTGACCGCCACCAGTGGCGATGCCTGTGCAATTCTTGGAGAGCCTTGCGTTCATATCTTTGACGAGTTTCTCAACGAAGTGGAAATACCTTCAAAAATAAAAAATAAAAATGAGTACACGTTGTAAAGCATATCCTTATAGTTAAAAATGCAAACTCACAAATTTCCTCGACAAGTTTTTGATTGATTCCGGATGCAAAAAGTCAAGTCCTGGTGCAAAGGACAAATTCGACCACTCATGAGACTGGTGATGTCATCTCGATCATGATTATCACCGGAGAGGGAGTCAAGTGATGCTTTGAGGTTATTGTACATGTGAAGACACGACTCAATGTCACACGGACTATCATTGTTTCCTGTTTAAAAATAAATCAACTTTAATCAAAATAAATCCATGATGACTGCATTCTCAACTCCTTAAAGTGTCATTGCTGTCATCCAGCGAATTATACGAATTATTAATGGAATAAATGAAATGGAATTAGCCCGAATGATGAATCCGACTACATGGGAACCATTTGGCATGTGTATCTCGCACGCTAATATTCATGACAGTCTGTCCAGGAAATATCAATTAATGTGGGTATGTTTCTTAAATTCTCAACTTTGAAAACGTCAATTACAATTTGGGACATATTTTTAGTTATATTGTGTGAAAATGCGCTCATTTTCTACACCTTCCGTCATGTATTTCTTTCAAATCGATTTCTTTCTAAATCATGGCAGAATTAGTATGTATCTAACAGAAGTCTGAACCTAAAAGTTATTTTCCATTGAAATTGGAGACGTAATTTGAAAAATTCATACTACCGAGGTCTACAACTACAACAGTTACATTTAGTACTAGTATTCGCAATTTTTTTGTCAAGTCCATTAAAGTTGAAAGTTAATCATTGGAGATTAGCTTGACGACTGGCCCTGTCCTGTTCATGTGTCAAAAGTCGTAAAATTGTCAAGTTACGCTTTAACATTATTTTGTCCTGTGCAAATTCCATGACGATAAGAATTCTCGGAACATAAGAAGCAAAATCTACGCCTGATGTTCTTAAGAAACTTTTAACACTTCGTTTCGCTAGAAAATAATTTCTTATTGTTATTTTATGGGCGGTGTCCAGTTACGGGTTATAGAGATCAAAAAGTATCCGTTTCTAAAGAATTAATATTGAAATCGGTGGGTTTGGTGTACATGTTACGCTTATCCGGATAGAAATGAAGAATTATCATGCGACAATAATGGCATCACAGCATAGCATAGTGGTACGGACCAGCCCTCGTCATTTCTCCAGCACATGGTTCGATTCCTCTGCCTTGGGCGAGCGAGATGGGGTTTTTATCCAAAGGTATTTTCCCTGTGCAATTCTTAAGTGTTTGGCCCAATGGGTGTTGTCTATTAATTCCTCCCGCTACGAAATATTTGTAACACCTTGACCATACATTCTGTGACATTTCTATTAGCTTTTTAGGATTTCTGGTCGTTAAAATGGACATTTAAAGTGTTTTTGCCCTATTAGTGCATTATTGCATGACAAGCAAGTACTCTAGCATTCAAAAATTCATTTAAGAGATTAGGTCATATTTTAGCGTAAACAAAATTATAGCTCATTTCCATCCTCGCCTTGTCACGATTATTCTGTCACAAGAAGTCATAAAGAAAATCTTATAAAAAATGTACCATCTTATACAATTCTTACCAGCACAAAGTGTAAGAAGAAGTGTGACGACTGCCAGAGCTGAAGACGTGGACATCATTGAAACTTGCATTTTTTTAAAGGCAATCTTCTTATCTTGTAGAATTCTAATTCAATAATTCGTCCTGTGATGACGAATACAAAATATTCAAACTCCTAAATTCCTTCGTCATCAAAATTTGAAGAATTTGCACCTGCAGTTTTTGACAAGATCCTTTCTCAACATAACTTGGGAAGCAAATTATGCGAATTGAAGACAAACTGGCAGAATTTGTGGTCCAGAAGTCAGCTGTATACTTGCCTATGTAAATCTTCGTCGGGAATTTCCAATATAGGAATTATTAGTCACAACAGATTATTCCATTCATGAGTCACTACATCCATCCCGTTAATCCCGACCGTCAAAATGTATCGCAATTTATTTGTGTATTCAGAATGTAAATTTCTTCAGAATTTCAGTTGTTTTTTTACACATTTGCCTCAAAAAATTATTTGCAGAGTTAGAGTCCTCAATGTAATCTTATCATTTGCTGCATTTCCAATTTTTGCAAACATCCGTCTAGTTTTGGGGTTCACTTGAGAGTATTTTATAGGAAATTCTTCAGGATTTCATTCATTTTCTCATTTTATCTCATCTTCGTATTATTTGCTCTCACTTTGCATCTGATGGCTCGTGCTATACTACGTACGTACTTTCATAGCATTATTGCACATGCGGGAATTCCCCTAATATCCAGAATCCCGGACAGACCGAGGAATAACTTTTCTGTCTTCGTAAATGTCACCCGGACGGATTCTCCAGGCAGAGAGATTTCTCCAGTTTTGGGTGTAACTCGGATATTTCACTTAATAAAGAATTGTCACCAATCCAGATTCAATTGTATTGCACGCAATCACTGCCGGCGATTTCCAGAATTCAAGCCTTCAGAAATCCTCAAAAGTTGCGAAGAGTCCAAAATTACCGAATTTTTCAAAAATTCTCAAATTGGCCAAAATTTCCACAACTTATCAACTTTTCCTTCTCAATTTCATCAATGTTGTGATAAATTCATACAAGTTATGAGAATTTTAATCAAATATTCTCTTGAAATGGCACAGTTGGTCCTTTCGCCGTATTGTAGAATCCTAGACGAGATTACGCAAGAAAATATGTACGTAAGAAAATTGCTCGTGCTATGTCCTAGGAGTGGTGAGATGAAATCTTTGTAGTGAACTGAACTGAAGAGGATCTTTTGCCTCGATCAGACACAGAAATCTTGATCCCAGACAGCAGGACGGCTTGAGGGGACGAAAAAATATATAGTATTTTTTCGCACAAACTCACGCAGTTGCAGTGCAAGTTGAAATTGAAGTCTGTGGCGCTATGGCCCCAAAAACACATTCACAGTACAGATACAGTACAGAAGATTTTGCGAAAACCCTCTCTCACGTCTAATGTCTACCAAAGCAGATTTTTGCACATAGGTTAGTTAAGTTCTGCACGAAAATTATGCACGACGAGTACAAGTACATATGCAAAATCTTCAACTCGAAAATTATAAAGGCAGTGCAGAGCAGAGGAGATTTGAATTGAATTCGAATTACTGGGTGCTCTGAATCTGCATGCCCACTGTGTACTGTTACTGTGTACTGTTTCTCTTTCAGTCTAAATTGCACAGATTGACTTCACAGACGCGATGCTTATAATGTAAATGGCATGGCAATGGCACTTGTGAAAAAAAATGTGTACTCAAGTGGAGTCAGTCAGTCAGATTCGCAGCTTATCTTCTTGTTTTGGATGTTGATGCTGTAATGTACTGGTATATGCTCCATGGACTGGCTTCCTTGGGATTACCATTTAATAAACTCCTGGAATATAAAACATACATAATAGAATGATATACATAACATTACAGATGTGTTTAGGCATATATTACATGCAAAGTCGAATAAAAATTTATTATCAATATTCAATAGTTTGTGTATGTTTTAGACGGATTTATTTATTTATTTTTGCCAATTCTGATACAAATTAGGCTAACGTTTCATTTAATTTCCAAACTTGGTGAAAATTGAAAGCAGCCACAAAAGATACGAATAATGAAAGGATTTGGTAACAAACAACTAAATCTAAATTCAGTTCAGAAGATTTTATAATAGAAAAACAATTAATGCAAGGCAAGAATACCGAATACCGTACAAAATTTTACGAACCGACTGGAAGTTCATAATAATGAAATCTGGAACTCAATTCTATATGAATTTATGGAAGGACACTAACATAACACTCAAGTTCTACTACATTAACTATTTCATGTATTAAATATAAATACATAAACTATAATAAAATATTATGTTTGTATGATTGTATAAGTAAAGAAGATCGAGTTACATTACATTTGCATACATACATTAGGTTAGTTTAATGATTATGGCTGTGCTGTGTTGTGTTCGTGCTCTCATGGATGAATATGAATGAGATTCTCTCTTACAAAATGTCATTCATACTGGACATGGACTATGGATGAATTTAGATTGGGATTTATTAGTTTATGTTACGCTATATTATATTATACACGTAGTTTATATGTATGTTTATATGTTTACATAAGTATGTATCAAGTTTACATTTAGTATTCTGTGTGTATGGAGTGAATTTTTATTACTTGCGAGACTTGCGACAGAAGCAGTCAGATGCGAATGAGAGAAAAAGGATACTGGAGGATTTTTATCTGTATTTATATTAATTTTGATTGAATGATTTTACGATCAATGATTTTTGTTTGTGATTGACGGACGCGACCGACGACGAAGTACTGATCTGACGCAGTACTCGGTTTTACTGAATTTACGATGGATGCGTAGTATGTTGTTAAGTTTGATCCTTGCATTATAAAATTGATACTGGAAATCACTGAAAGTTTAATTATGCAATTTATTTTTGTTTTGATCATTTGATTTGGTTGACGATGACGGGGGTAAACTTTTCCTAACCGGTTTATTTCGTCGCAACATTGTATTGACAGAGAATTGGTCTAGAATTTGCGTTTTAAGTTAAAAACTACTGCATTTTTAAAAAGCAAAAGGAGATTTCCAGGTAAACTGTTAGTGTGTATGCGTCGATAAAACTGGAATTTCAAACTTCTAGTATTTTTCTTCCCATCTAGCATCTGGCCTAGGAAGAGTATACCTAGCCGTAGGGAAAAGCGCCACTTAAAATACAAAATTGACTGCTATTGATTGATAGTGTCATACTGGACTTCTAGTTTGTCAGGTGATAACGGGAAAACCACCTAGGAAATAAACCTGCGCCATGTTTTCTAAAACCCTGTCTGCAAGGCTGGGGAATCGAACCTGTACCGCCATATTTCATAGGCCTCGCTAAAAGAGTCCATTTAAGAATACATGCTTAAATAATTAAATTACGATAGAAAAGTATGTAAATACTAATTTATCGTGCATCAATTTAATTATGAATACAATTTTAAAGCCCCGAACCTATTCATACGCATGTGCGCCGTGCCTGTAAGGACTTAAACACGTAAAGGCCAAAAGTAATCTCTTCCAAGGACGCCCACAAATTTTGAATGTTTTTACACTCACGCACTCTCAGTCTGAATTTGAACTGCCTTGCCTACCTAATATCATGCCTTAACACCATGAAAACCTTGGGATTACAAAATGACTACTTATTTATGATAGACCCCAACTCAAGTGCAAATTACAAAGGCAGTCAAGTCAAGTCACTCTCGGGCCCAAACACTTGGACTTCATTTTACTCGTTTTTCACCCCTCGGGGTCCTGTCGATCTCTCTCCGTGTAATGTTTTTAATTGTACAGTGTGTCTAATACGTACCCATTTTCGAGGCTTAGCTCAAATTCCAGGTCTTCAAAAAAATATGAGATATACATTTTTAGTCAGCTGCATGCGCAAATTCTTATGAACCACGGCGCAAATACAAAATCTAAAGCGTATTAGCCATCAGGCTTCAAACAGACATAAAAATGTCAAACAGAATGTCCTTTCACATTTTTAGAGCTTTCCGAACATTTGGACGGCAATAATAATTCTTGTGTGTCACCCGGCACAAACCGGGACGTGGACCAAACACCGAATCCCACACTCCTACAAATACTGTACTTCTGTTACAAGATTAACGCAAACCACAACTGTACGTATGTACTTGGAATATGAACATTATACGCAGCAATCATCGAAAAAATATTTTATTACTCTTGGCACAGATTCATGGTTTTATAGAGGAATTTGAAGGTGAATCTGGTTTTTCTGACCCGCCTGTTGTGGCCCCATAAATATATGACGGTTCCGACAATAATTTAATTTATTATTCGAAAGGAATTTTAAAGCCTTGGATAGTACATTCATTATGAATTGACATTTATTGTAAAATAAGGTAAAACAAAGCAACTAATTTGAGAGACCGTTATTACCGCTATGCTGGAACGAACAGATTGAAAACATTGAGTCTTAATTTTTAGTTTCTCAGAAGTGTGAATAAAAATGAGAAATAAATATCTTGCAATTTCAAACATGTCTTTTTCTTTATCTTTGTATGAAAAGAAAATCATATGCCTCAACCGGATTCAGGAACCGAATCAGTCTCATAAAAATATTTCATTTTTAACATTCATGGAATCGGCAACCCAAGGTAGCTCTCATACTGTATCGTATTGTACACCACCAACAGGCACGGCATGGCAGATAAAAATAAAATCTTGACAAATCCTTTGATCTATTTTGTGGTTTTTGTGAGCTATCTTTATAACTTTATGACAAAATTGGGACTTGTCCAATTAATATGAATGAAAATAAAGAAATGGAAACTCTTGCAAAGCATGTGCTCGCTCTCACAGAATCTAGCAATCACAAAATTACTCAACAATAATTGTTCAACAATACTTGAGTAATTTTGTTTAATTATAGTGTGTAGTATAAATCACATGTACATGCTAAAAATAATTTATGCGGAGATGGTTCAAAGTTCACAGTGACCGCCGGACAGACAGACAGACAGACAGACAGACAGACAGACAGACAGACACGGGGATCTTACTAACTAATTCTAATGCGCGGAACAAAGCCCAAATGCTAGAAACGGATCTATTGATGTAGTAGTTTATGTGTACATAGCAAGTAGCACCAGATCACTTTCATCCCATACATTACATAACGTACATTACATACGGATTGAACCAAAAATAGAAAACCCTCAAATCTTTCATCGCGCAACCAAAGGAACAACTGCTTCACCGCATCCACAATCCTCCATATCCTTGTCACATCTTCTAGATTCTAGACATTCATTCAATGAGCATAGCATACGTACGTACGTAGCACTCAATTAATTAGAGCGTAACGGTAACCACATAGTATTAATCAGTCTGATTATCTCTGTGAGAACAAATTACCATTTCTTCGGAGGACGAAACACCCATTTGACAAAATACGATCCAAGACGTGTTAAAATAAATACACCAGTAATACACGACCCACGACGATTTCGACGGGACTAACTTCTCATTACATTACAGAGTAATCACTTATCCCATGAATTTATTCCAAACACCGATCCAATAAAAATGTGCAAATCCACGGTCCCAGTCAACAGTCACGGTCACGGTCTGTCACAGAAGACCCATGAATACTCAACACGTTGTTTCACAGTGGAACTTCGATTTACTACTGAAACATTTTTTTACCCATGCAATGCACCCGATTATTTTTCACACACAACACGCAACTAACACCTAAACACCTTAAAACGCACTCAAAAACTCAGGTGTTCTGTTCCCCTTGTCAAGTCATGTCTTGAGTGGACTAAAATACAATACAATAGAGTTTTCCCGATTTCGGGGAAAACAGCATAGTAAATAGTAGCAGTTCCTTCAAGCCAGTGCATGCAAAGGCGAACGTGTCAAAATTGACAACCAATAGATATTTTTTTTTCGGAAAAGTAATAATACTTTGCTATATACGAAATACGACCGGTCACGGTCCACAGTCCACAGTCTTTTGAGCTTTTCGCTTTTGTTGAGCTCGAAGGGTCCAAGAGCCCTTAACGGAACTTAAACCCAAACACCTGTATTGAAACCGAGTGGACAAAAGGGCTCGCTGGCTCTTTTCATTTACGTACATTAAGGGCTTTTTGTCTAAAATGGACCCTTAAGGGTCAGTACAAGGCACAAATCCCGTACATGCACAAGTACCGTCTTGAAGGCGAAGGACTCAACTTACGTATGTACGGCCACTGCCAAGAACCAACTAAGGTTGGTTTCTGAAAGTTTCCTTGTAAATTGTGTTCCCAGGAAGAAATAAGATCTTTTGAGGTTTAAGGGTTTGGGTTTAGACCTGCCTTGGAAGACATGGGAAGGGTAAGGATTTTTTTTTGTCCATGAAGGAAGGAAGGGAAAAGGGCTTATCGGACTAACTCAAATAATATAATAAAATGCACCCAACCTCTTTTTACTCAAGTCGTTGTGGGACGTAGTTATTATTACAATGCAATGCAATCCATTCCATGTGCCCATCATGAGAGTCCAAGTCCAAAGATTTCTATGCATGAGAGGGAGAAAACTTGAAGAAGGCAGTATGCAGTAGTGGCAGGCAGGTTTTCAACCCTTAAACGTAGAATAGCGTGTTTCGGGTATTCACGAGGGGAATACTCCTCCGGATAATCCATGTGTCAATTTAGACACTACTTCGAGGGTACCCTCAAGTATCAGACAAAGTCCTTCCCCCATGAAACCGGGTATGGTATAGAAAGTCTTATGTGAAGTGAAGGGTTATTACAACCCTGGCCAGTATTACGGGTATGTGAAAAAAACTAGAAACCTGTACTTGTACTGGTACTGGCATTTGTCCGGGATGTATCTGAATGCATTGTGTTACAACAATACAATACAATTGCACTGGCTATGACGCTATGACTGTGTCTGTAGAGATTTAAGATTCCCCACTGTTTTTCAATTGTTATTTAACCCGTTGAATGGAAATTCAAGCTACGCTGGACTTGGAGTGAGTGATTTATACAGATACCAAGATACCTTCGTATATTGCTAAGAATTATTGTTTCCTATCCATGACTACGACAGCGGCGTCGACTGGAAGACTGGGTGCTGGGCCAGCAGAGGTTTCAACCCGCATGCGGATCCTAATTGTAATTCTAAGGATCAAATACTTAATTATTATGATTTCATTCGATAAGAAATTATGAACCAAGGGAAATTGTTTCCTATCAATCAAATTTGAAGATGTAAATTCCGGTATTTCCTACACGGCCATGGCATCAAAAATTTTTGTGTATAATGTATACGTGTTTCGCTTTATTAAAATGTCTACTGTACAAGATTTTAATGATTTTCACCCTAAGGCGTGCAAAGTCATTGCCAGATATTGTGAGTCCAAGAGGTATCCCTAGTAGTAGGAAATTTGTCTAATATAATGTAAAAGAAATTCTGCGATTTCTGCGACACCCTTGTCTAGCTTACTCTGACCAAATATAGAAACAAATTCGCCCCTCCTATAAAATGGACACAAACTGACTGAAACGCAATAAGATTGATCACAAATAGTTTACCCTCTAATTGTTATTTGCTCGTGTCAATGTAAACATGGCCAGAACTTTTGGCGGGCAATGAACTTTAGATTTGTAGGAATATGTACTTTTGAATACTACATGTTAAGAAACCATGGATTATTTATTGACATACCAGACTACTCGGACTCGGACTCTTATAATGATAGACTTCATGTTTCCAGGAAACAGGAGAGAAAAAGTGTTCATATTCGGTGGAGGACTTTAATTGGTTAGCTCACGGGAACAACACATTGTTTCAACCCCTCTTCTGTTATTCTCCTTCCGCAAAAGGCAAAGGGTTGTAATTAAAAGTGTACAAGAATTAATCAATACCATAGTGTGTAGTGTGTAGTGTGGTGTGTAGTGTGTTCGTGAATCATGTATGAAATATTGTACGTACGTATGTATTTCAGGGGTGGAGAATTTCCTTGGAAACTTGATTATATACAAAATACAACATATTTTTCTGATTCCGCCGACTACGACTCGCGACTCTGACACGCAGTATAAAAAAATTAGAGAAAAAAAGTAAACTAAACTTCAAAGGACTCAAACTGGAGTAGACAGCTTGTCTTTTTTTTATCCAAGAATAAAAATAGATTGGATTTGAAGTATCAAAGGAAATGTCCAAGTCAGTCAGTCCCATTTTAGAACCAAGGTGATAAAAGCAAGTCCAAGTCCAATGCAGGTGGATAAGAAATACATAGGTTGTTATTTGTACAGGGTGGTTCATAAGTCTAAACCCTTTAGGAACGTTGTTAACCCTTTAAAGGCGAAATTAATATAAAAATTTAGGGCTGCTATGGCGAATGACGGATATACCCGTCCATCGGAAATGCTCTCCCAGAGCGAGGTAG
>JAQIXO010000596.1:0-17888 GCA_034700305.1 Protaphorura armata
GACATGTGTTGGAGAAAAAAATTTCGCAATCGGAATGTTTGGTGTTCCTGAATTGAATGAGCGGTGTAAATACTAGACAATTGGTTCCTCTATTTCCCATAAAAATTGCAAGGCCGAAGGTCAAAGGTTAAAAATTCTAGAACATAAAAAGTTGGTGAGACATTACTTGGCGCTCAGCCCTTATCTACCAAGGGAACCTCGCGGAATGATATTCGATTCTCGACCCGAAAAGTTTTTAGGGGGTTCATATCTAAAGGCTATGTGTAAAAGAACTAAGACTAGTTTTGCCACGCAATCGTGCGTTGAACATAAAAAAATGGTCTTCTCTAATGCATGCTTGTCCAGGCTGGAATGCCTTGAAAATTTAACATCAATACAACAGCATCTAATTTTATTACAGAAAACTTTTAATGCGACATTTAATAAGTATGGTATCAGTGCATTTTAATAACATGATCAGTGAATGAGTCCTTTAACCCTGGTGTGATAACTTACACAATAATTACTGAAAATATAATTTTAGAATCAACACGTAGAGACGCACAAATAACCTTTGTAAGTGTACATAAATAATCCTACATAGAACAACAAGAAGTGTACATAATAGTAGAAAATGGTGTATTATACACCCCAAACACTCGATAGCCAAACATACGGTCGCGATGGCTTGGCCGGTCAAATAAATGTAGAACACTGAAACGATTGATGACTTCAACGATACATCCGTACTTCTATCTTCACTCTTCTCTCCAGTTTGATTTTTCAACATATCATTCAAAGCCGAGTCCCAGTCGTTTGGATGATGAATTTTATAATATTTATCCCATATGTTATAAATCCCAGAGTGCATAAGGACTTGCATTCGTGAATAAAAGTAATCACTATTCCATCCATCGAATGAGAAAACTGTTGACCCTTTGTATATGGGCTCATCCCCTTTGTGGAATACAACGTTTTTATCCTTACATTTTGTGTATTCCATGAATGAATCCAAATTTGAAGTCTCGTGAACATACCCTCTCTTAGTACACACTAACATATCTCCATAGATTACCTCTGGTTGGAATTTATAATTGAAGTCGAACCTCGGAAGGATCAAGTTACTTAAGCGTGAAGGAGGTGTGGCATTCCGGGTAACAATGAATCTCCAGTTGCAAAATAACTCCATTGCTGTTAATTCGTATTGGCTTAAAATGTCTGCAATGTAAACGCAACTTACATTTTCTGATTTACTTCCAGATGGTGATACACTCGTGAGGATATTTCTGTCTGGCTCAAGTACACATTGCGTAAATTCTGAACTGTTTAACATGTAATAGAAATTGTAAATAGAAATGCTTGGATCAGTTGCAAGAATTTCAATAAAATGTGGCGGGGCATGAAACTGGAATCCTTGTGTTTGTGAGAAGTTTCTAATTGTTGCTCCTAACGGGGAGGGAACGATTGCGTCAACTACAAACATGTTACGATACATGTTTGTGAGGACTATTGAAACCAATCCCCATAATCCAATTATTAATCTGCACGCAAACTGTAAGCTTGAATTGGCTGCAGTTTCCCGTGAAAACTCCGGTGGTGTTTCAATGACGCTCCCAACCGTCATTGTGAAACTATTATACACAAAATTCCAAATATTTTTTCGCCATTTCTCTCTCGGAATTTTCAAAATATAAATAATGCACAGAATGAATGGGATTGTAAAGAGTGCGGCTGTACTGACATACCAAACTTCTGATCCGAATGGCGCAATGTAAAATTTATAGGACAAAATTTCTTTGGCGTGTGCACAAGTAGCGAAGTTCCAACTCGTGCTTCCAATGACCACAATAGATGGTTGAAGTTGAGTTGTTGATGAGTCTAAGTGAATATATTCACTAAACTTTCCAAGAAAGCGAGCAGCAGACATATAGACTTCAAACGGCAGATCACTCAAAACTGTCCCGTCAGCAGTTCCTATGGTAATATAATATCTAATGTCTTCAGAAAGTAAAAAGTTAAAAATTCCGTCGAAGTTGTACGATAAACCGATTGTCCGTTCCAGATTTTCAAATGGACTTTTTGTGTATTTTGTCAAGTAGTTCATTAAGTTGACCTTCCTTTTTTTATCGATCGGCTTGAATACTTTGTCGTTTTGTGTTTCTACTCTCAATTTGTCCATCATGGTCTTAACCGATCCAAATGAAACTTTGTATTCCAATCCGGCACAGTCGTTTGATTTTAAGATATCAGTGTAAAGTGAATCCCATACAATTTGTGCTCCTTCTATATTCATAACTAGTGAGTTGGTGTTGTTGTCGTGAATTCTTTCATCCTCTAAGCATGTGTGAAGTATAATAAATTCTCTCTTCATTTTATTTCGATTCAAAAGAGCAAACTTCGCTATCCTTTCGGATAAACCAAGTGAGTTCAAAGTTCCGGAGAAAGAAATCAGAATGACTGATGTGCGGAATTCAAAACATGAGTAAAAGTTGTAAAGTCCACAATATTCCAATCTCTTCTCCACGTGATTTTCCAATATTCGAGAATCCAGATTTTTTAAATCTTTCGAAATTATTACTAATACACGGCATGTAAGTTTTCCTCTGAGGTTAACTACTGATGTATGTTGTGCTAAGCTTGAATTGCTGACCGATGATGCACGGATGTTAGATAGAGAGATGGGTAGGTCCAAGTCGACTAATTCTAATTGAAAATCTGGGACATAAAGGATGTCCAATAGTATATGACAATGTCGATATTCTTCGAGCACAGAGTTCAAGTTACCTATCCTGTGAGACTTTTCTTGAAAGTGTTGAATTGAAAGAGAACTTACGAATACACCAATGGATATCACTAAAAGCGTGAGAATATGTGAGTGGTCCATGCTCGAAAGCAAAGTCAGAACTGAAATAATACTCTAGAGTTACGAAAGAATATCGAATATTCTTCTTCAGTAATGTATACTTATTTTCAAGGTCTGTAGAATTTCTTTCCCTTGTCATGTACGAGCACCCTCTTGTAATTCGCATGACTTGTCGTCTACCTAAAACACTTCACCGAAACCATGAACTACGACAGAACACTTTGGATGAATTATGAACACGCGAAAAGACGAGTATACAGAGCTTCCAATTATGTTAATGCGCTTCATCACATGTAAAATGCTTAGTTGGAAAAATATTTGACAGCTATCGCAAAACTCTTGAAGTAGAGGCTCACTCTTCACATCTCTCATTTCTTGGAAAGTGTTCGTAGTTTCTCTAAAGCAAACCAGATGTAAAACAACAGTCTTTGTGTAGTTTGAACTGTGTCTTCAATGTTTGAAAACTGTGTAACCGATAGTCAAGCAGCACTTCACCAAAAACAAAATCGTCAAGCATGACATGATATTCTTGATGAATTATTAACACGCGAAAACACGAGCCCAGCTACTAAAAACCTAATTCGTGGTGAAAAACATATTTGGTCGATAATACAGAAATAACACTAGACGAGCTGTCAAACCATACAGACTTACTCGTATTGTGACATATTTGCTCATAATGATTCAACAGTGTATTTGCCGTCAGTTCAAGCATCACATTATTCCACACATTTTTGGAAGGAGGTCTTTAATGCTCGTGAACTCTGCATTGGCTTACCCCTTTCCTTTTCTGTTTGGACTTGGCTGTTTTCAATTGACCTTCAATTTCTGCCTTGTATTCCAACTCATCAGAATGGAAGAGCCATTAAAATTGATCAACAAGGCGTTGGCAATGGCATTTTCGCCCTCTCACAATACTATATTTGTGCAAATCTTTTGTAGAAAATTCAAACTCTACTCACTCAACATTCAACTTTTACAACAACGTTTATTACTGAAAACTTTTATTGTTAGTGTGACATTGACATGTATGATTTCAGTGCATTTTAGTCACACGATCGGTGAAATAGTCCTCTAACCCTGCTGCGATAGCTTACGCACACTAATTACTGAAAATATAGTTTTAAAATCAACCCGTAGAGATGGACAAATAACCTATGTAAGTACAAAGATATAATACTACATTGAACAACAACAAGTCTACATAAGTTTAGGAAATGGCGTACTATACGTCCCAAGCACTCGACTGCAAAACAAACCGTCGCGAAAGTTTGAAAAATCAAATAAATGTAGAATACTGATATGATTGTTGACTTTAGTGATAACGCCAAATATCTCATGCCTTGATCTTCGTCCTCTTTTAGTTGTTTCCGCAAGGCATTCAATGCCAGGTCCCAATCTTTTGGGTGATGCTTTTCATTATATTTGTCCCATATATTATATATCCCAGACTGCATAAAGAGTTGCATTCGTGAATAAAAATATTCACTATTCCAGCCATCGAAAGAGAAAGCTATTGGGCCTTCGTATACAGGTTTTTCTCCTCTGAGGAAAACAGTGGGTTTATTCTTAAGTTTTGTGTACTCTAAAAATGAATCCAAATTTGAAGTCTCATCAATGTATCCCACCTTGGTACACACAGAAGTCTCTTCGTAGATTCTCTCTGAGTGGAAATTAAAATTGAAGGTAAGGATAAAGTTACTTAGGTATGAAGAAGGCTTCACATTCCGGGTAACAATGAATACCACCCAGTCAGAAAGTAACTCCATTGTAGTTAATTCGTAGTGACTTGCAAGGTCTGCAATGAAACCACAACTTACAAATTCCGGTTGAATTCTATAAGCTACTACATTTCTGAGGTAATGCGTGTCCGGTTCAGACACGCATTGCGCAATCTGAGTACTGTTTAACGGATGGAATTGGTAAGCTGAAATGCTTGGATCCGTCGTAATTTTCAATATTAAATCTCGTGGGGCATGAAATCGGAATGCTTGTGCTTGGGAGAAGTTTTTGATGGTAGATGTTAATGGGGAAGGAATGATTGAGTCAACCACAAAAACATTACGGTACTCGTTTGTAATGACGATTGAAACTAATCCCCATAGACCAATTATTAATCTGCAGGCAAACTGTAGTCTTGAATTAGTTCGAATTTCCCCAATAAAATCAGGTGGAGTGTCAAGAATATTCCCAAGTGTCATTGCAAATACATTGTACACAAAATTCCACACACTTTTTCTCCATTGCACTCTCGGAATTTTCAAAATATAAATAACACTCAGAAAAGAAGGGATTATAAATAGTGTGGCAGCAAAAGTGTACCAGAGTTCTGTTCCGAATGGTGACAGATAAAAATTGTACGACAAAATATATCTGGTATGCGCACAAGTAACAAAGTTCCAACTTGTGCTACCAACAACTACAATAGCTGGTTGAGATATGTATGTATTAGAATTCAAAAGAGTTCTAGTATAATCATGCGTCTTCCCTAGAAACTTAATAGTAGACACATGGAATTTGTAAAATGGATAATTCAATTCAACCATGTCATCATCAGCATATGCTGGAATATAATATTCAATTTCTGTAGAAATTAAAATGTTGACTATATTTTGGAAGTTGTATGCAGATCTTCCAGCCAATTTCAAATTTTTAAACGGATTACGTGTGAATCTGTTCATGCGTTTGATTAAGTTGACTTTCCTTTTATTACTGGCTGGGCTGAATACTTTGCGGTTTTTTGTTTCAATTCTCAATTTGTCCATGACAGTCTTGACCGATTTAAATGAAAAGTAGTACTCCGATGTAGTACTGTCATTTGATCTTATGATATCAGTGTGAAGTAAATCCCAAAGATATTGTACACCGAATATATTCACTACTTTCGAGCTATGAATATTGTGATCATCATAAATGATTCCATTCACTATATACGTGTGAAGTATAATAAATTCTCTCTTCATTCTATCGGAATTCAAAAGGGCAAACATCGCTATTCTCTGGGATAATCCAAGTGCATTCGAGGATCCTGAAAGCGAGATCAGAATGACTGATGTACGGAGTTCAAAACATAAGTAGAAGTCATAAAGTCCGCAATATTCCAGTCTGCTTTGTAAATGATTTTCTAATATTCCAGACTCAAGATTATTCAAATCTTGTGAAATCATTATTAGCACGTAACATGTAACTTGTCCTCTGAGGTCAAGTACCGATGTATGTTGAGGCAATCTAGAACTGCCAATCTTTGATTCATAGATGTTGAATAGAGAGATGGGTAGGTTCAAGTCGAACAATTCTATTTGAAAATCGGGCACATGAAGGATGTCCATTCGTATATGACAATGTCGATATTCTTCGAGCACAGAGTTCAAGTTACTGATCCGGTAAGGCTTTTCTTGAAAGTGTTGAATTGAAATAGAACTCACGTATACACCAATAGATATCACTAAAAGCGTGAGAATATGAAAGTGGTCCATGCTCGAAAGCATAGTCTGAACTGAAATGATATTCTAGAGTCAGGTAAGAATTTTGAGTATTATGTACAATTATTTTCAAGGTCTATAGGATTTCTCTCGGGTGTCATTTTCCAAAACACCCTCTTTAAATTCACATAGCATTACTTGTCGTGTACAAAACACTTCACTAAAATCATGAAGTATGACAGAACATTTTGTATGAATTATGAACAAGCGATAACACGAGTATAGTTTCCAATTGTGTTAATGCATTTCCACCCAAAGTAAAATTTTCAGTTAAAAAATGATTTGACAACCATCGCAAAACTTTTCAAGTAGAGACTCATTCTTCACTCTTCTCTTATTTCTTGAAAAAGTGTTCGTAGTTTCAACAAATGTGATGTGAGACAGTCTTATGTTTATTGTCACTTCTATGTTTGAACACTATATTAAACTCCAGTCAAATGTCACCGCTTCACCAGAATCGTCAAGTATTACAGGATATTCTCAATGAGTTATCAAAAAGCTATACCACTGACATTTATCTACCAACAAAGGTGTTGTGTTTACTTGAGGAAGGAAACTCAATTCGTGGTATCGTGGTGAGAAAGTCATTTGTTCGGCAGTGAACACTAGAGGAGCTGTCAAACAATACAGACTTATTCGTATTGTGACATATTTGCTCATACATGCATCATCAGTGTATTTGCCATCATTTCAAGTTCTACACATTTGTTCTTGCTGAACGAGTACATGAATGATGTAGCAAAAATCAATAGGATTATTATTTATCTGCCTAGATTGAAGACTTGATTTCATTATACCATATAAAACGTACCTATATATTTATTTGGCGCCTGCACATGGTGACAAATTATTATCAATTTAGCATGCGCAGCAAATCCTAATAGAATTTTGTATTGATGGAATGTGAAGATTTTTATTTTGACAATCTCGATATTCTTCAAGCACAGAGTTCAAGGAACCTATCTGGTAAAGGTTTTCTTTATTGCGTTGAATTGAAATTGAACTTATGATAACAACAATATATTTAACTAAAAGTATGGTAATTGGTATGTGCTCCATATTCACAAGGATATAGACTGAGCTTAAATTATTTCTTTAGAGTTCACGAATGAATGTGGGGAATTATTCTTGGAGGCACGATTATATTCTAGGTTTCTAAGATTTCTCATCCGTACCATTTACCAACACACTCAATTTATTATTACTTTCGACAAGTCATCAAGTTGTGACAGAAAAGTCTGGATGAATTACAATAAGCAATTCAAAAAACGGACGTCGCTTTTTGGATTTCGCTCGTGTGTGTGTCTGTCATTAACACACGTACACCCTTCACTCTTTAAGTTCTCATTACTTGCAGATCTGGAACGCTTCACCAAAATCATCAAGTATGACAGAATATACTCTGAATGAATTATAAACTAGCATCAACACTGTCAACATACTACGTACAATACTCCATTTCTAGTAACAAATGGCTTTTTCAAAATTCTTCAGAGAAATGCTCAGTTTGTTCAGTCTGCGTCTACCACAATATTTTGCAAGTTCCTACTAGTTTTCCTCGAGCACAGATGTGTCAGTCAACGCAGTGCAATTCGTATTCTGACAGCAATTTGTTTGTGTCATTTGATGTATCATTTTTAAGGTGCTTTTGCAAATATCATTCCACGTGGGGTGTGTGACATTAGTGACATTGAGCGGAGAAGAATAGGATTACTTCTTTATCTTTCAAGATTTAGGTTTTCTTCTAGCCAGTCATATGCCAACACACTCTTCACTATGTGAGTTCGTATTACTTAACAACCTCTTCACCAAAATTATCAAGGGCAACGAGATATTGTTGACATATTAACTGACCGTGTTTATGTACTTCCATGGAAAACTCAACTCTTGCTTTAAATTGTATTTGGCTGGCGTTGTAGAACTCATCACATTTTCATTTTGTGGTAGACATTGTGAGAAATACGAAGGTAAAAAATTTGAAGTTTAATATAATGCAGTCATACTCGATTATGTAATCGGCATGTAATCAATATTTAGAAATGATCATGGGTTTAATGCCTTAAAATCTCAACATCGAAATAACAGACTTTTTCTATAATTACCAAGTACTTTTAGAGCTACATTCGGTAAGTGCGTTTTGAGTGCAATTTATTAATATAATTAGGGAATGAGTCTTTTAATACTGCTGTGATTGCTCACGCGCAATAATCACAGACATTATAGTTTTATAATCGACCCATAGAGGCGGACAGATAACCTGTGTAAGTGCAGGTAAATAGTCCTACATTGAACATCAAGAACCCTGCACAACTTTAGGAAATGGTGTATTATTAATATTAAACATTCCAAACACTCGATTGCAAAACATACGGTCGCGATAGCTTGACCAATCAAGTAAATGTAGAACACTGAAACGATTGTTGACTTTAGTGATAACCCCAAATCTCTATCTTGATCTTCCTTGTCATTTAGTTGTTTCCGCAAAGCGTTCAATGCCAAGTCCCAATCGTTTGGATAATGAATTTTATAATATTTCTCCCATATGTTATAAATCCCTGACTGCATGAGAATATGCATTCGTGAATAAAAATAATCGGTATTCCATCCATCGAATGAGAAAACTGTCGGTTCTTTGAATATGGGTTCATCCCCTTTACGGTATACAACATGCTTATTCATCAGTTTTGTGTACCCTACAAATGCATCTAAATTCGGAGTCTCATGAATATATCCTCTTTTTGTACACACTGAAATTTCTTCGTAGATGCTCCCTGATTGGAAATCAGAATTGTAAGAAAACTTAATGACAAAATTACTTAAGAGCGAAGGAGGCGTCACATTCTTGGTAACAATAAATGTCCAGTTAGAAATTAACTCCATTGCTGTTAATTCATATTGACTTTCAAGTTCTCCAATGTAAACACAACTTACATTTTCCATTTTTCTATCAGTTGTTAATATACCGAGGATATTCTGGAGGAAATGTTTGTGGGGTTGTAAAACACATTGAGAAAACTCTGTTTCGTGTAGAAAATAATAGAATATATAAGTTGAAATGCTTTTATCCGTTGTAAGTCTCCCAAGCAAATGTTCCGGGCCATGAAATAGAAATGTTTCTGCTTGTGAGAAGTTTCTAATGTTCGGTGTTAACGGGGAAGGAATTATTGAGTCTGCCACGAACACATTACGATACTCGTTTGTAACGACTACTGAAGTTAACCCAAACACTCCAATTAATAATCTGCAGGCAAACTGTAGTCTTGAATTAGTTCGAATTTCCCGCATAAAATCAGGTGGGGTCTCAAGAAAATTCCCAACCGTCATTGAGAAAACGTTATACACAAAACTCCACACATTTCTTCTCCATTGCTCGCTGGGAATTATTAAAATGTAAATGATACACAGAATAGTTGGGATTATAAAAATTGTAGCTGTAAAGAAATACCAAACTTCTGTTCCGAATGGTGACAGATAAAAATTGTAAGACAAAATGTCTTTGGTTTGTGCACAAGTAGCAAAGTTCCAACTTGTGCTTCCAATGACTACAACTGCTGGCTGGGATTTGTAAAAATTGTTATAAGCATTAAAGAGAGATCTAGTATACTCAGGTGCCATCCTGTGAAACATAGTACTAGACGCATAACGCTCGAAATGTATATCCATGGAGACAATTCCGGTAACACTTGATTTCTGGACATAATATTCAATTCTTTCAGATATTAAAATGCTGATAACTTCATCGAACCTGTGCGCTGGTTTGTCCGTCAATTTCTTAAATGGACTTTGTGTGAATCTACCCATGTACTTCATTACGTTGACATCCTCTGTATTATTGATTGGCTTGAATACTTTGCCATTTTGTGTTGCAATCTTCAATTTCTCCATCATTTTCTTAACAGATTTAAATGAAAACCTGGATTCCAATCCGGCGCTGTCGTTTAATCCTAGGATATCAGTGTGAAGTGAATCCCATACAAATTGTGCTCCAAATATGTTCAGAACTAAGGAGCCAGGAATTGCGTAGCCATCATGAATTCTTCCTTCGAATCGACATGTGTGAAATATAAAATATTCTCTCTTCATTCTATCCCGACTGTACAGAAGTACGAATTGTTTTATCCTTTTGGATAAACCAAGTGTATTCAAGGATCCAGAAAAAGAAACCAGTATGACAGATGTGTGGAGTTCAAAACACAAGTTAAAGTCACCGAGTCCACAATATTCCAATCTCTTTTTCAAATGGTTTTCCAATACATTGTGTTCAAGATTTCTCATATCCAGAGCAATCAATATTAGCACCTGGCAAGTATTAAGTTTTCTTCTGAGATCAAGTACTGGTGGATGCTGAGTCAAAAGGGATTTGCCAGTCAATGGTCCACGGATATTAAAGAGAGAGATTGGTAGGTCAAGTTCACTTAATTCTAAATCAGGTACGTCAAGGATGTCCAAACTTATGTGACAATGTTGAAATTCTTCGAGCACAGAGTTCAAGTTACCTATCCGGTAAGACGTTTCCTTATTGTGTTGAAATGAAACCGATCTTTCGAATACAGCGGTAGTTAGGACTAAAATTGTGATGATTCGTAACTGATTCATCTTCACAATCACTGAATGAAATAAAACAATTTCTTCAGAGTACACAAAACGAATGTCGAGAATTCTTCTTCGGTTTACGAATATATTCAAGGTCTGTAGGATTTCTCTCCCGTGGGTGTCATTTTTAATCCTACCAATCAATTAGCATTATACTCACCGCATCGCGACAGTGACGGAATACTGACACGAGCTACTCACTACATTAATGAGATTATTTACATTCAATATTCAATGCATGGTTAAAAATTTATTCCACTGCCAATGCTCATCACGTCAAAGAGGATTTCAGTGTTCGCCTCTCCAATTTAGTACTCAATTCATAGTTACAAATGACAGGTCTTTTTCAAAATACTTCAAAGAAAAGACTAGTCTCAATACATTTTCCCCATTATTTTGCAAATTACTTCTAGTTTTCCTCGAGCAAATTAGGAATCAGGCACCACAGTTTTTTCGTATTTCGACTTAATTGGTCAAATTTCAATGCATCAACAATTTGTTTAGTGTCATTTGAGGGAACACTTTCAAATCATTCTGTGAAGAAGGTGCTTCTGTAACTATGAATCCAGATAATGAGAATTATTTATAAGGGAGGGCAGTCGATTTCGACTGCTAATAACTGTTGAACAACGCTCGAGTGCATACAAAAGAATTTACCGATACACCTAACAACTGAATGCTCGTGTCCATTGATTTGATTTGTTAACGAAAATTAAACGCTTGTGTTTACTATTTAATAATATCTTGGCTATAATGAATGTCACAACTACATTGATTTTTATTGAGACCTTCTAAAAATTCTACCCTGATAATTACGTACAAGGTATTCTAAGCAACTACTACAATTTGAGGTAAGATTACTGGTACGTAACTAACATGTTGAATACAAGTTGAGTCATGTTGTCAAGACTCACGAGAACAATTGAATTTTGAAAACTGTACAAAGACCCAGCTGAACAACTGAGCTCTCTACAAGACTTGATGAATTTTCTTGTGTACATTATTTGACGTTCATTCCAATTTGCTTGTGACACACGAAGACGCAATTCATTGAATGTATTGATTCCCTCTTGGTTAACTTTTCCAGCAGCTGAGAGAGCAGTGAGTCCTTCAAACAAACACCTCCCTGCACATGCTGGGAAAATAACGAAGGCATGAAATTCCAAATGGACGTATCGTATGGTTCCAAAAATCAGTAGACCAGCATTCATGAAGAGAGAATTTGGAAAAATTTCCAGGTAGAATTTGAATCCATCATTCAAAAGAATGTTGACGAGTTGGACATGACGGTAATTTTTTGAGGCCATTGTTAGATCACTGTCAGATGTAATTCTATAAAGAAAATCAAATATAAAAATGAACAATTACTAATTTTAACAAAAACGTAAAGTCCAGAAATGTGCTTACACATTTTGTGTGATTTGACGAATCCAACTCAATCCCAAGAAAACGAGTGTCCAATTGAATGTCCATGCAAATACAACATTTGCCACCACGACTGTTTCAAAGACGAGGAATGGTAACCTCTGCAAGATTGGCATTGGAATGTCCACAGCTGATGCACACTCAAAGAAGAGTGACGCCACGTAGAATGGAGCACATGGCGTCGTGACGAGAGTGAATGCATGAGACGGCGTGTTCAAGATTAAGAGTGTCGACGTTGCCACCACGCAAAATGAGATCAAATCAAACTTAACACTCGCTCCGCCATGACGAGGTTTTCTGTCTTCGACTTTTCCTTTCTTGGTTTCCTCTGTAAAAATTTAATAATAAAAGCAAGGAGAATGAAACAGCGGTGTTACAATAGCTGGTTCAAACTCCTTGAATAAAAGATAGAGATAAAAGTCTGTTAATCCCAGCGTAGTAGTATAAATTAAAATCGGTACTTTTCTGCCCTGGTTCAATAACAAAAATAGTAAACAATATTTCCTTACTTTTTTCAAGTTGACCCTCCAAATATTGAAATAATGAATTTGCAAAGAATTTGATTTCTTCAGTTCTCAATTCATATTGGATTCCACAGGCTATGGTGGACACGTAGGATAAAATCCAAATGAAATGCATGATTCGGATCCTGGATGGAATATCATCATCATTGAGAGTTTGAACGAATCGAAATATTTGGAATCCGGTCAAAAACCCAATAACTAATTGTTGGACTCTGAACCAAGCCAAACTTATTTTTGATGATTGAGTCATCAAACGATGAGTGTGAGGGTTCCACTTGTAAGGGAATGTACGAAATAGTGATCCCAAAGTCATGGTGCGATATACAGAAGAAAGCCCTCGGGAACTTAACATTTTGAATCACAGAACAGCACGGCTTCAATGTACTTTTATGAGTCAAACGCAGATATTACAATATCTTTGATTTTATAGCAACGGAAAATTTGAATTCGGCAAGCACGAGCGGTTTATCCAGTACTTTTCCGTTTGTAGCGGAAAAGTACTAGTAAGAAGTAAAGTTTCTCGTACCATAATCTATGCTAATTAATTTAGCAGAATTAGACGAATTCCAGGCATTAGGGCTAGCATTCTCACCGTATCACATTTAAATTCAATAAAAATTGGAAGGATAAAATGATTAGCGGTCAAACAATTTGTGGGCGGATGTGCAAAAATTTAGTATGTCGAGAACTTTGAACCGCTTCTATTATAAATTCAAGTTCATAGGGCCAAGAATTCAAACCAGTTAAACAATGTGAATCAGCCCATTTTTTTTAAGCTTTGGCCAAAATTCTGAGACCAGTGTTCAAATATTTAACGATACAATCCGGTGCTTCGAGCAAGCAGTATAGTTTTTTAGAAAAACAATGGGTTGTTGAATTGAAGTTCAGTTTCCGGGCATACCTTATAAATGCGAATTGTTCATATAGTATAGACAAATATAGCTGAACTTTAAACTTCAAAGAAATGTCAGTACTTTTCCGCCACGAAATTGCGTACTCTTTTGTTACAGAATTAGACGAACTCGGATCGGAGTAGCGCTTTGGTGGCACACTTATGTTAGCACATTTAAATTCAATAAAATATTCATGCATATAACCGTTAGCGGTCAAACGATTTGTAGAAGGATGCCTGAGCCCCTAGTTTGCAGATAGACGTTACAGTATTAAATTTGTATTTGTCGTGACAATTCAGATGATTAAATATGCCCAAACTTTGAACCACTTCTCGGCAAGCTCTAAATGAAAAGAAGTAAACAATTAAAATATAAGCCAATCTCATGCGTATTTTCTACGTCATTGGCCTAAAAGCGGTAAAAAGGGTGGAAGCAATGGTCTGGTCCAGTGTTGACGCTAATTGGACTGTAATTTGTAAAAGGCTACTCAGGAATGTACACTGTACCGTGCTTTTTATCGCATTTGTGTTCCTTCCCATACAAAATCCGCCACATACGACATCACAATTCCAAAGTATTCGAAAAAAATTCCGAGTTCTTGAGTTTAAACAAATATGTCTGGCGTTGGCATATGGAAACGTTAATATATAATAAATAACAATTTCTATATAATTGAGCTAACCTTACATATGTATGAACTATGAAGGTGAGACGGTGAACCATATCACCGCTTTCTGCAAAAAATAATAGTACGACGATTGATTGGTAGAAAATTTGACTGCATTCAGAGTGATAGAACCACTTAGGTTAATTAAATCAGGGTAGAAAAAATTACTCTTATCGACGCCTACGTTATAATTATACGTAGAATCAGACAGAGGTGACATTTTCAATCGTTTATTTTATAATTGAGTAATTAAGACAAGTGAGATCAAAACTGAATTAGAGCTAATGGTTGCATAAAATGTAAAATATTTTTTTTTCACTACCTTATTTTGTTAAAACAAATGATTAATTCTACCGACAAGTAGTGCAAAATTATTGCAACACTCCACTATGGTCTCAAGACTGAATTTTCAGATTTTGTAATGATCGAGGTACAAGTTTGCTTTTATGATAACCATTATTAACATTATCATTAAATCTCTACGCCCTCACAACTAATGTTTGAATTTATATCCCAACCATGTGTAGAAGTACATTGTGAATTTTGTCAGATTAAATTATTTGGTGTGCAAATAGAAATTTGACCCCTCACACTACAATTACGTTGTGTAGTCTATATTTATACATGGTCATGTGTTCAATTCCACTAAAATTTAACATTGACACAATAACAAGATTTACATAGTATTTCGTTGCAAAGAATGTTTAGTGAGACACTCAGTACGTGCAATTAGTGTGCATTTTAACCTTAGCATAATTAGTTAATAAATTTGTTCCTAGTGCGTTATAGCGCACATAAAATAACTATCCAGAATATAGTTCTAGAATCAATCCAAAGAGATTGACAGACAACCTTTGTAACTGCAGGTAAATATTCCTACATTGAACAACAAGAAATCGACTAATTGTAGGAAATAACGTATTATACACGCCAAACACTCGAATGCAAAACAAACCGTCGCGAGCACTTGACCTATCAAAAAAATGTAGAACACTGAAATGATTGTCGACTTTAGTGATAGATGCAAATGTCTACCTGGATCTTCGTTGTCATTTAATTGTTTCCTTAAAGCATCCAAAGCGGAGTCCCAATCCTTGGGATGATGTATTTTATAATATTTGTCCCATATGTTGTAAATCCCTGATTGCATGAGGATTTGCATTCGTGAATAAAAGTAATCACTATTCCAGCCATTGAATGAGAAAACTGTTGACCCTTCGTATACGGGCTCATCCCCTTTATGGAATACAATCCGTTTATTCTTAATTTTTGTGTACTCCACAAATGTATTCACAACTGAATTCTCATCAATGTATCCTCTCTTCGCACAGACGGACGTGTCTTCGTAGATTTTCTCTGCTTGGAAAATATAATCGATGATAATGCTAAAATTGCTAAAAGGTGATGGAGGTGTCATATTCTGGGCAGCAATGAATACCACCCGGTCAGAAATTGACTCCAATGTGGTTAATTCATACTTACTCAAAATGTCTGCAATGTAATCGCAATTTACACTTTCCGTCAAAAATTTAAACAATAATAAATTATACTTGATGTAATGTTTGTCAGGTACAATGTTACAGTCAGTAAACTCTGTTACTTTGAGTGTGTCCGCGAATTTAAAAGCGGTAACGTTTGGATCATTTGCAATGTTTTTCAAGAAATGTGGCGAGGCATGAAATTGAAATGTCTGTGCTTGTGAGAAGTTTTTTATGGTCGGTGTTAAGGGGGATGGAATAATTGAGTCTACCACGAATACGTTACGGTACTCGTTTGTAATGACTATTGAAACTAATCCCCACACCCCTATTGTTAATCTGCAGGCAAACTTTAGTCTTGAATTAGTTTCAATTTCTCTTGTATAATCAGGTGGGGTTTCAAGAATATTCCCAACCGTCATTGCGGAAACATTATACACAAAATTCCAAATATTTCTTCTCCATTGCTCCATCGGAATTTGTAAAATGTAAATAATGCATAGAATGTATGGGATTATAAATAGTGTGGCTGTGAAGGCATACCAAACTTCTCTTCCGAATGGTGACATGTAAAAATTGTAGGACAAAATGTCTTTCGTATGTGCACACGAGGCAAAGTTAAAACTTGTGCTTCCAATGAGGACAATAGATGGCAGATGTTTGTAAATACGAGAGCCGACGAATGTATTCGTCGACTCACGTATCGTTCCTATGTGTATAGTATTGGACACAAGGATGTGGAAATATAGATAAATCGATTTTGTTTCATTCGCTACTTGAACGTAAAATCCAATTTCTTCAAAAATTATAATGCTTATAACGACATTGAAGTTCGGCACTGCTTTCTCTGTCAAATTTTCAAATGGACTTCGTGTGAATCTGGCCATGTATTGCAATAAGTTGACATCCACTGTATTATTCGCTGGACTGAATACTTTCCTTCTTTGTGTTTCTGTCTTCAATTTGTTCATCACTGCCTTAACCGCTTTAAATGAGAAATTGTATTCCGACACAGAACTGTCGTTTAACCACATGATATCCGTGTGAAGTGAGTCCCATACAAATTGTGCGCCTAATATATTCATAACCATAGAGTCAGGAATGGTGTAACCATCGTAAACTGTTCTGTACATTTCACATGTGTGAAATATAATAAATTCTCTCCTCATTCCATTCCGATTCGAAAGTGTAGACTGACCTATCATGTCGGATAAACGAAGCGCACTTAAGGATCCTGACAAAGGAATCAGAATGATAGATGTTTGGAGTTCAAAACATAATCTGAAATCATAAAGTCTGCAATATTGCAATCTCCTTTCTAACTGATTTTCTATAATTTCAAAGTCTGGGATTTCCAGACCTTGAGAAATCAATATTAACACTCGACAAGTAAGTTTTCCTTTGAGGTCAATTACCGATGCGCGTTGAGACACTCTTGGTTTACTCATCAAGGACAAATGAAGGTCATATAAAGTGACTGGTAGATCTAATTCACCTAATTCAATTCGAGAATCTGATACACTAATGTAGTCTAATTGTATGTGACAATGTCGATATTCTTCGAGCACAGAGTTCAAGTTATCTATTCTGTACGACTGTTGTTTAATGTGTTGAGTTGTAACACAACTTTTGAATAGACCACTAGTTACCACTGAAAGCGTTAGAATTTGTAAGAAATTCATCCTCACAAGCATTGACGGACCTCCAATAATTCTTTCACTGCTCACAAAGAGAACGTTGAGAATTTTTATTTTATGTACGATTATATAACCCAGGTATGTAGGATTTCTCTCCTGTTTTTCTCTTGAGCTTACCAACATAAACTTTAAGTTCGCATTGTTTAGCGTACAGCAGCACGTTACCAAATTCATCAAGCGTGACAAGAAGTTCTGGATGAATTATAAACTAACTAGGGAAAAAACCCGTGAGTAAACTCACGGACTTTACATAGCGAAACGGTCAGGGCCGAACCCATCTTGTAATG
>JAQIXO010000597.1:0-17844 GCA_034700305.1 Protaphorura armata
AGATTGACCTCTCGTGACCTGTGGGAGGCCCAATTATGATTTCAACAGACGAAATTTGATTGATTCATGGTCAGGGCATGCCCGGGGACTGGAAAAAAAATATGTCATATCTGGGTGCTGGTATACATGTAATGACTCTCCCTTGTGAGAACAGTTTTACCTTATAAATTATTCCGTCCTCTTCACACAAATATATATATATACCTTTCCCATTGTGTGAATTTTAACATTTCGAAGAATATAAAAAAAATGTTCAGAGATTCAGTATAGTTTAACAACTTTTTGGAATTGACAGTTTCAGAATAACTAAAACCAACTTTTTTTGTGAACGATCCCATCCCGCCACTTTCTTCCGACTTTCTATGGATAATTCCGCGATTTTTGAATTACATTCAGTTCTCCAAAACGTAGAAACATATTGAAGACCAAGGTCAAGATATTTAAAGTTGAATTTTGAATTTATTTAATTTTGTTCACAACAACAACAACCAACGAGGTAAGAAGAATTTATTTTTATTGTCGATTGTATGATCAATATCATTGAAAATGTTAAGGAACACTGTCCAAATTAATTATTTTAGCATAATTATGAATTAATACATCTAAGAAAATTCAAAAAAGGATTTACAAAGCCAAAATATTAATTATTAAATGTCCATGTGGAGTCCTACTAATGTTTTCATCAGTTACATTGCATTTGTACCGCTGTTTGACTCCCATGCTGTTAAACCAGATTATAATTAATTAACAGTAACAGGCTTTTTTGTGTGTTTTACAGGGAAATTGAGAGCGGAGATTGAGATTCACAGATTCACTCCATATGTTTGGAATATTCAAAAATGTCGTCACAGTGTTCCAGCAGTACTTTGTCGTCTACGTCGTCCCAGTCCGAACAACAACCGCACCCAGTTTTAGTGCTCACCGACGTACGTTACATAATTATCATGGAATTGTTAACTTTTTTATATTTTGAGAATTTTAAATTTTAACCAATATTATTTCAAATGGACCTTTAATTTTTTTTAGAACAAAGTTGACTTATGTATAATTCAATTCAAGCCCATCACAAAAATAATATTAACGGTATTTATAATTAATTATTTTCCTTCCAGATTCTTGAAGAAATATTTTCGAAAGTTGGGACACCCCAGGAGCTTCTCCACTATCGTTTAGTATGCCCGAAATGGAACGATGTAATTGTTCATACTTTGGTGACGAAATGGAAGAATTGTTTCCCACTGCGATTAAGATTCGGACCTGATATTCCACAATTTCTCCTTGAACATGACGCGATACGATGGGCACGGGAGATTTTAGAATCTCCAACGATGACTTTGACCGGGACAGGGACAACCACACCCCTCTCGTTTGACACAGTTGTGGTTGATCGAGATTTTTACTTGTCTGGGGTCAACCGTCAATGGCAAGAATTCTTAACACTTCACGGAGAATCTATTCGTCACCTCAAGTTCAGCATTCGGAGTGGAAAAGAGGAAGAAGCGGAAAAACAAAATTTCCATCGAGTGATGGGTTGCCCACAACTCGTATCCCGACAAAATCTTAGAGTCGCTTTCTCTACAATCCCTTATTTGGAGTCTCTGGATTTTTCTGTTCGTTTTACTCAATACGGAGTAATACATGAACTTTCAAGAGGGCTTCCACAACGAATGTTCCCAGAAGCCCGTGTGGTCATTGACCTTCCTCAAATGGCGAGACTCACCAAAATTATAATTCAAGAACCACATGGTATACAATATGTTCACGGTTTTTTGAAAGAAATCCTTGGAATGGCTCCAAACTTGACAACACTCTACATCAAATATTCAAAAGACTTATCAAACTTTGCAAGTGCTTTGAGAGACATACCCCATTTAAACAATTCCTTGACAACCCTTGGAATCAGTATTTTGGATCGTACTGCTTCTTTAATTAAGTTTGACATTCAAGAGTCAGGTTTTTCCCGTTTCAATTTGACTAAACTTGAATTGAACAGTATTTCCGGGATTGGAGGAAATTTGATTGAATTTTTACAAAGTCAAAGTTCAACTTTGACTTCACTAATCCTTGGAGATGGAGAGACCACAAATCCCGGATCATATCACCGCCCTTCCCCTGGCCCTTACGTTCGCTTTGGAGAAATTGAAGGCCACCATTGTAACCCCTTGTACCCTAGCGCATTGTTTCTTCCACCCATAATGGACTCACTCAAAATATTGGACGTGAATTTGTCTAAATTCACATTGGCAGCAATCAGAAATTATCAAAATCAATTTCCAGCATTAGAAGAATTGGCGTTCAGAAATTGTGAGGAGAGAAGGTGTGTTTGGAAGTATTTGCACGTCCTTCACTTGTTTCCTGAAGAAAATGGACAGAGTCACACTCTTAAGAAGTTTTCTCTGTTTGGTCCAATGCCTGGTGGTTCGGATAGAATGAATATTATGGCAGGGGCACGCTCCACATTTCCATTTGCTGAACATCATTTCGGTGTGTAGGATTAATCTGTTATGGTGGTCCAATTATCTGAGTGTTTCAGAATTGTGCCTTGGATTTATAAATGTCTTAATGAAATACAATACAATTAATTAATTACATGTGAAAGTATAAATAAAAACGTAAGACAAAATAAAGTGCATTTCTTCATAATTACTTGAATTGACTGAGATAGAATAATTTAATTTGAATGTGACCATTGTAAATTCTTCAACCCACCTCACATATGTGAAATATAATAATTCTTTAGCCATTGTGTTAATTCTGTACAAAATTTTGAAAAATATGAAGGAAATGTTTTGACGTGTGAGTTTAACTCAAAAATTGTAAGTTGCAGTTGCATTATTTATAATCATCTTAAGTCGACTGAATGTGTGAACGATCCTAGATCCTAGATCCCGCTACTTTCTTCAGACTTTCTCTGAATAATTCCGGGATTTTTGTATAATAATTTCTGAATTCAGTTCTCCAAAAAACGATTTCTTCAACCCAGAGCCAGAATATTTAAAGTTGAACATTGTTCTGTAACTGCTTTAATTTTGTTCACAACTGCAAAGTAAGAAATTTTCGGAGATATCGGTATATTACGGAGAAAACCTTTAAATTGATTAATTTTATATTTCTTTTAAGTCATAATTGGTACATTTAAATAATTAATACAACTTTATTTTTAAGCACGATAATTAACATGCACGTTTTGTCTTTCTACAGGGAAATAAGATCTGCGGCTACGGGAGAAGTCCAACTAAGCTACGTCTGGAATATTCAACAATGTCCAAGCAGAGTACCAGTAGTACTTTGCCGTCTACTCAAACAGCACACCCTGCTTTAGAGCTCCCCGACCGAAGTACGTTAATTTTCATTCAATTGTCCAGGTTAAATTATTTATAAATTGGGAAAATGTATACAAATTATATGAAATAAGACCTTCCAATATTCCAATGTATTTATATCCATTCCATGGAAATTCATTAAACGGTTTTTGGAATATATTTTCTTTTCAGATTCTTGAAGTAATTTTTTCCCATCTTGGAACACGCCAGGAGCTTCTTCAATATCGAGGTGTGTGTCAGAAATGGAACGACATAATTGTTCATACCTTGGTCACAAACTGCAAGAACTATTTTCCATTGTGATTAAGATACGGATCTCAAGTTCCACTGTCCCTCCTTGAATGCGACGCGGCAAGATGGACAAGAGAGATCTTAGAATCTCCTCCAATGATAGTCTTGAACGGCACAACCACGCCCATTTCTTTTGACACAGTTGTGATTGACCGAGATTTCTATTTGGCTGGGGTCAACCCTGAATGGCAACATTTCTTAACAATCTACGGAGAAAACATTCGGCACCTGAAGTTCAACATCCGCAGCGGAGAAAGACCAGAAGAAAATTCTCATCACGTGACGGACTGTGCGGAAGTAGTGTCAATGGAAAATCTTAGAGCCACTTTCTCTGCAGTGCCTAATTTGGAATCTTTGGATTTTTCAATTCGTTTCACGCATTATGGAACAAAAGAAGTTCTTTCGTTCCATAAAGAAGGTTATGGGTCTCCACAAGTCTTTTCCCCAGAAGTCCGTCGCCATCAGATCTCTGACCTTCCTCAGCTGAAGAAACTAACCAGAATTACAATCCAAGAACCACGCGGGATACAGTATTCCACAGCAGCTTACTTGTTTTGGAGTGAGATCCTTGGAATAGCTCCAAACTTGACAACACTTTACCTCAAATGGTCACAAAACTTATCAGCAATTGCGACTGTAGTGCGTGGCTCCTCCCATCTAGACAATTCGTTAACAACACTTGGAATCACTATGTCGGATTCCAGTACTAGTTTTCTTGATTCTTCTGTAATCCATGAAATGGGACTGTCACGTTTCCATTTGACTAAGCTTGAATTAAGCGGGATTGAAGGGATTGGGACAGATTTGGAAGAATTTTTATGCAGTCAAAGCTCAACGTTGACAACACTAATACTTGGTGATAGATTGATCCCAAATATTGGACCAAGAGAATTTAATGTCCAAGGTGATGGTCCTGTCTTGTTTTCACACTGGTGTAACCCCATGTTCGTTGATCCATTGTCTCTTCCACCCATAGTGAGTTCATTGAAAATATTGGAGTTGACTTTAACCAAATATCCGGTGGAATCAGTCACAAGTTATCCGGAACGATTCCCAGCATTAGAAGAATTGACGTTCAGTAATTGTGAGACTGGCTGTGTATGGAAGTGGGATCAACTCCACCACTTGCTTTCTGGAGAACCGAGTCACACTGTCAAGAAGTTTTCTCTTCTTGGTCTGATGCGTGATGGGGATAGAAATGCTATCATTGATGCTGTCCGATCCACATTTCCATTGGCTGAATATCATTTCGGTTTGTAGGATTAACAATCACATGTTGGTCAAATTATCTGATGAGTGCATGTGTTTCAGAATTGTGCCTTGGATTTAAAAGAATGTAATGAAATATAAAACAAATTACATGTGACTGACTGTATAAATAAAAACGTCAAGTAATAAAAAATAAAGTAGATTTCTTCATAATTATTTTAACTGAGAATGTGTGTGACTGGTGTGACCGTTGTAAATTATTTCATGCACATCACATATGTGAAATATAATACTTATTTAGCCATTGTTTGAATTCTGTACAAAATTTTAAAAAATACCTTTGAGTTTAGGTAACTCAAGAACTGTAAGTTGCGTAATCATCATAGGTCGACTTTATTTGTGAACGATCCTAGCCCGCCACTTTTCTTCGGACTTTCTCTGGATAATTCCGCGATTTTTGAATTCTTATTCAAGGACTGAAACTGTATTGAACTGACTGATTTGGAATTCATCATCATAACAAACAGTCACAGTACAAAAACAACAAACTAAACAACAAACAACAAGAGTACAACAATGTAGAGGTGAATTACCAGAATTTAGTTTTTCCAAACGACAATAAACCAACGCGGAGGACTTTTCAATTTAATCTACCAAAATTTTGTTCACAACCAACAGCACAGCTTAGCAGTACACAGCCGAGGACAGCGGGTAAAAATTATTTTCTTCGTTTCAATGAGTACAAAGATTTGATATTTTTCCATGTATTGTTGTATTTAGTACACTTAATTATAAAAAAATAAGTGAAAGAAAATTTGGGAGTGCATTTTAGAATAGAGCCAAAAGTTGTAAAATTAGTGTCAGGACCAGAATTATGTTTACATCTCCCAATCCCAACCAACTGATGACTGACTGATTATGATTATTTATAATGAATCAATTGCAATTTTTTGGATCGAGTTAAAACAAAACGTTTCGTGTGTGTGTTTACAGAGGGACGAGTGAGTGCTGAAGGTTCTCAATTTAATCTACCAGAATTTTGTTCACAACCGGCCCGGCCAGGTCCACAACAGCAGATCGGAGATCGAGGCCTAGGTAAAAAATAATATTCATTTTTCCAATAAGTTGATATGATTTATTTACTTTCCCTTCTATCTAGTACACCACATGTGTGAAACAGAATAAATTGGGAGTGCATTTTAGGAACCAAAACAAGAAATTAGCAACAGGACCAGCGTTATTTTTACAAGTCAACAACTATGAATATTGCCTTTTATTTTTAAATGGAAATTAACGCTTGACCTCTTCGTGTATGTGTAGAGAGACGAGTGCTGAAGTTCTAATTCAGACAGTCTGGAATATTTTAAAATGTCTTCAAAGAAGATCCGTCGTTTGTCTTCGCCGTCGGCCCAATCGCAATCCCAACCCCAACCACAAGTACAACAACCAATTACACAATCACCAAATCTTGCTTTAGAGCTCGCTGATGTGCGTTAATTATCAATGAATTCAAAAGATTAAACTGTTGATGTTGTGAGACATAAAATGAATACCTAATAATTATTATATTCTTTCCAGGAACTTGCGGAGATTTTTTCACATGTACGGACACCACATGAACTTCTTCCGTATCGTCTCGTGTGTCAGAAATGGAATTGTGCAATCGTTCATCTTTTGAACACAAAATGGAAGAATTATTTTCCATTGCGATTAAGATATGGACCTCAAGTACCATTTTCTCTGACTCAGTCAGATGCGGAGGAATTGTCAAAAAAGATTTTGGAATCTCCTCCAACAATAACTTTAATCGGGACAACCACACCGCTCTCATTTGACACCATTTTCATTGACCATGATTTCTATTTGGCTGGGATCAACCCTGAATGGCAACAATTCTTGTCAATCTACGGAGAAAAGATTCGACACCTTAAGTTCAGAATTCGGAGCGGAGAAGAGCCAGAAGATAATTCTCATCACGTGACGGACTGTGCTCAAGTCGTGTCCAGAGAAAATCTTAGAGCCACTTTCTCTGCGATGCCTAATTTGGAGTATTTGGATTTTTCAATTCGTTTTACGCATTACAAGACAGAAAAAACTCCAGAAACTCCAGATGGCGAGTTACAACTAATATTCCCAAAAGCCAGTGAACTTCCTCATTTGGTAAATCTCACCAAAATTACAATTCAAGAACCTCATGGAGTAAAATATGATCAAGGTTTTTTGAAAGAAATTCTTGGAATGGCTCCAAACTTGACATCACTCTACATCAAGTACTCAAGAAACTTATCAAAATTTTCAAGTGTATTGAGATCCTTACCTCATCTAGACAATTCCTTGACAACCCTTGGACTCAGTATTTTGGATCGTCGTACTCCTTCCATTCACTTTGACATTCAAGAGTCTGGCTTTTCCCGTTTTCATTTGACTAAACTGGAATTGAACTGTATTAAAGGAAATCTGAGATCTTTGGAAGAATTTCTACGAAGTCAATGCTCAACTTTGGTTACATTAATACTTGGAGATAGGGTGACCCCAAAGTTGGAGCCTGCATCATATCACGGTTCTTGCCGTGGAACTCATCATGTCTTTGGAGGAACGTGTACATTCTCCATCTCCTTGAGTAATCCATTGGCTCTGCCCCCAAGAATGAACTCACTCAAGACCTTAGAGTTGAATTTATCCAAATTCGAAATTAAATCAATCACAAATTATCCGAATCAGTTGCCAGCATTAGAAGAATTGACGTTGAGTAATTGTGAGGATACATCGTGTTTTTGGTCGTATCGACAACTCAATCATATCCTTCCTGGAGTCATTGGACATAGTCACAGTGTCAAGAAGTTTTCTCTTTTTGGTCAAATGCCTGGTGGTTCTGATAGAATGAATATTATGGCAAGCGCCCGCTTCACATTTCCACTGGCTGAGTGTCATTTCGGTTCGTAGACGGAACATTTGCTTCCTATTATATCATTTTCATGGCTCTTGGTTGTGTTGTGCCTTAAATCCATAACATTCTAATTTCAATATGTCAATTGATTACAGAGAATACATTACATAAATAAAAACGTCATAAAAAAAATGAAAAATACAGTGGATTTTTTCAAGATTATTTGATCTGAGAATAGTTTTACCTGTCTGTAAAATATTATGTCCTCTTCACACGTGTGAAATATGTTTTCATATACATTTTCGCATTGTGCGAATTCTAAACAAAATTTCAAGAAATATAAAAAAAGTGATTACGTATTCAGTTACCTAATTCAGTTTACTTTAATTATAGCAAATTGAAAGTTGCACTATCGTCTCCACAGACTTCATTTGTGAACGATCCTTGCCCGCCACTGTCTTCCAACTTTCTCTGAATAATTCCGCGTTTTTTGAATTACTTTCAATTCTCCAAAACGAAAATATATTTTGCCAAGGCCAACATATTTAATATTTCAATTTTGAATATCAATATTGATCACCAGTCACCACAGAGAGGTAAGAAGAATTTATTTTTATTATCGATTGTTTCATCAGTTTCAGTGAGAATGTTAAGGAACACTGTCCAAATTAATTATTTTAGCATAATTATGAATTAATACAAGGACGACAAGGAGTTTGGACGGATTCGATTTCGAATCTAATTAGGTGTATAGTTAGTGATCGATCAACAAATATAACAACTTTTTTCAACCCACCACGGAGCATCAAGCATGTAATCCCATATGATTACATTGGTCGTAGAACTAGTCCGTCTCAGTATGAAGTCTCCTGATTAGAAGCTTTGATCGATTTGTATAAACTCCTTGAATTAATACATCTAAAAAATTCAAAGAAGGATTTACAAAGCCAAAAAATGAAATGACCCTGTGCCCTGTGGAGCCCTACTAATGTTTTCATGAGTTACATTGTGCCGCTCTTTGACTCCCATGCTGTTAAACAAGATAATAATTAACACGATTTTTTTTGTGTGCTTTTACAGAGATATTGAATTGAGTGCCGAAATTGAGATTCAGTCCATATGTGGAATATTAAAATATGTTTTCACAGTGTTCCAGCAGTACTTTGCCGCCCCAAACACCACACCCTGGTTTACTGCTCACCGACGTACGTTAATTATCATTGAATTCACAAGATTAAACTGTTGATATTTTGACTAAATATGAATAATAATTATTTTCTTTCCAGGTACTTGTGGAGATTTTTTCCCATGTACGGACACCCCATGAGCTCCTTCATTATCGTTTAGTGTGTCGGAAATGGAATGAAGCAGCTGTTCATACTTTGGTCACAAAAAGGAAGAAATGTTTCCCATTACTATTACGATTGAGACACGTACCTACCCAATCCCTTCTCAGCTCTCTTCGTGCTAAGGTTGTGCGATTGACAAGAGAGATTTTAGAATCACCAAACATTACTTTGACCGGGACAACCATTCCCCTCTCTTTTGATACCGTTGTGGTTGATAGTAACTTCTACTTGGCAGGGATCAATCCTGAATGGCAACATTTCTTATCAATTTACGGACAAAGCATTCGACACCTTAAGTTCAACATTCGGAGCGGGAGAAACCCCGACAATAGTCAACCCGTGGTGAGCTGTGCTCAAGTCGTGTCCACTCAAAATCTTAGAGCCGCATTCTCTGCAGTGTCTAATTTGGAATCTTTGGATTTTTCAATTCGTTTTACTCATTACGGAACACATCCAATTAGATATGGTGGGGAACAACGAATGTTTCCAGAAGCCCGTGAGATCAGCGACCTACCTCAAATGGCGAGACTCACCAAAATTATTATCCAAGAACCACATGGAGTACAATACCTTGGATATTTTTTGAAAGAAATCATTGGAATGGCTCCAAACTTAACAACACTCTACATCAAATACTCAAAAGACTTATCAAAATTTGCAAGTGTAATGAGAGGCTTGCCCCATTTAAATAACTCCTTGACTACCCTTGGAATCACAATGGCGGATCGCTGTGGTAAATTTGACATCCAAGAGTCTGGCTTCTCCCGTTTCCATTTGACTAAACTTGAATTGAACTGTGTGTCCGGGAATGGGAGACATTTGGAGACATTTTTACAAAGTCAAAGCTCAACTTTGATTACATTAATACTTGGGGATAGGGTGAAGTTGGAGGGAGTCGAGCCAGGATACCACGGCCGTTGCCGTGGCATTTATCTCTTTGGAGGAGCACAGAGCCACACGTGTGAAACCTTGTACGATAATCCATTGTCTCTTCCACCCATAATGAACTCACTCAAGATACTAGAACTCAATTTATCCAAATTCAAAGTGAACTCAATCATAAGCTATTCGATTCAATTTCCAGCATTAGAAGAATTGTCGTTTAGTAATTGTGAGGAGACAGCGTGTATTTGGACGTATCAACAACTCCATCACGTCCTTCTTGGAGAAAATGGACAAAGTCACACTCTTAAGAAGTTTTCTCTTCTTGGTCAGATGTGTGATGGGGATAGAAATACTATCATTGATGCTGTCCGCTTCACATTTCCACTGGCTGAATATGATTTCGGTTTGTAGGATTAACGATTAACAGTGACATGTTGGTCCAATTATCTGATGAGTGTGTTTCGGAATTGTGCCTTGGATTTAAAATAGTGTAATGAAATTGTATAAAAAAAATTACATGTGAAAGTATAAATAAAATCGTAACGTACGTAATAAAAAATAAAGTAGATTTCTTCATAATTATTTGAACTGAGATTAGTGTGACCGTTATAAATTCTTTCATGCACCTCACATAATATTATGTGAAATATAATACTTATTTAGGCATTGTTGGAATTCTGTACAAAATTTTGAAAAATATGAGTTTAGGTAACTCAAGAATTGTAAGTTGAGAAATCATCATATGTCGACTGCATTTGTGAACGATCCTAGCCCGCCACTTTTCTTCGGACTTTCTCTGGATAATTCCGCGATTTTTGTATTTTTATAAGTATTTTTCAGTCTGAATTCTGAATTCAGTTTCTAAAACAAAAGAAAGACATTTTTCATTTAACCAAGAGACCAAGACCCAGACAACCTAGGAGCCAGAAAATTTAAAATTCAACATTCTGTACTGTCTTAATTTTGTACACAACAGCAAAGTAAGGAAAATTTATTTTTACATTTGTTTGAATGCTTACGTTACGTTACATGTATACGTTAAGAAGAAATCCTTTAGGAATTGATTGATTTTATATTTCTTGTAGTGATGTACCGAAATCCACTTTCGGCCAAATACCGAAAACCGAAATTTCGGTTTCGTCGTCGATTTTGGCCGAAAATTTCGGTTAACTGAAATTTTTACCGGTTTTCGGCCGAAATTTGAATTTTCGGCGAATGGCCGAAAATTTCGGTCAACAGAAATTTCGGAACATCACTAGTTTCTTATAAATGGTGCATTTAAAAAATATAAAAAATGTATGTCAAACATGCAATGCTTTTGTCTATTGTCTATTGTATTGTTGTATAGAGCCAAATTCAGAAGTTGTAAAGTTGAATCATGGCATGGAAGTTGTTACCGGTAACTTTTTAAACACGATTAATTAACATGCACGTTTCGTGTCTTTTTACAGGGAAATAAGACTGCGACTGGCTGTGGACGAAATCCAATCTACCTCTGGAATATTCAAAAATGTCCACACAGATTACCAGTAGTAATTTGCCGTCTACTGAAACAGCACACCATGCCTTGGAGCTCACCGATGTACGTTATTATATGTTAATTTAATTATCATTCAATTATATCCATGTTAAATTATTTATAAATTACGAAAATGTATACAAATTATATGAAATAGATATTCGACCTTTAAAATTTTGTAGAGAGTTGTAAGTTGTATGCTAATTCATTCATATCCATTACATACATGGAAATTTAGCAAGGTTTATAAAATTTATTTTGTTTCCAGATTCTTGAAGTAATTTTTTCCCATCTCGGAACACCTCAGGAGCTTCTTCAATTTCGAGGTGTGTGTCAGAAATGGAACAGCATAATTGTTCATTCCTTGAACACGGAATGGAAGAATTCTTTTCCATTAAGATTAAGATACGGATCTCGAGTCCCACTATCCCTCCTTCAATGCGACGCGGAACGATGGACAAAAGAGATCTTAGAATCTCCACCAATGATAACTTTGATCGGAACAACCACGCCCATTTCCTTTGACACAGTTGTGATTGATCAAGATCTTTATTTGGCTGGAGCCAACCCTCAGTGGCAACATTTCTTAGAAATTTACGGAGAATCCATTCGACACCTCAAGTTCAACATCCGCAGCGGTGAAGCCCCAGAAGAAAATTCTCATCACGTGACGGACTGTGCGCAGGTTGTGTCAATGGAAAATCTTAGATCTGCTTTCTCTGCAATGCCTAATTTAGAATCATTGGATTTTTCTATTCGTTTCACGCATTATGGAACAAAAGAAGGTGTTGGGTATCCACCAGTCATGTTCCTGTTCACTCACCTTCCTCAACTGAAGAAACTCACAAGAATAACAATCCAAGAACCACGCGGGATAGAGTACTCCATGGAACCATACTTGTTTTGGCGGGAAATCCTTGGAATGGCTCCAAACTTGACAACACTCTACCTCAAATGGTCACGGAACTTATCAGCAATTGCAACTATAGTGCGCCGCTCCTCCCATCTAGACAACTCGTTGACAATACTTGGAATCACTATGTTGGATTCCAGTACTAGTTTTCCTGATACAGTAATCCGTGGCATGGAATTGACACGTTTCCGTTTGACTAGGCTTGAATTAATCGGCATTGAAGGGATCGGGAGACATTTGGAAGCATTTCTACAAAATCAAAGCTCCACTTTGACAACACTAATACTTGGAGATAGGTTTAGCCCAAATATTGGCCTAAGAATGATTAATGTCCCAGGTGTTCGCCCTTTCTTAAGTACACATACATGTAGAAACATGTACTTTAATACATTGTCTCTTCCACCAGTAATGGGTTCATTGAAAATATTGGAGCTGAATTTACCCAAATATAGAGTGGTGTCTCTCACAAGTTATCCCAAACGATTTCCAGCTCTAGAAGAATTGACGTTGAGTAATTGTAAGGATCCATGGTGTTTTTGGAGGTCGGACCAGCTCCTCCACTTGTTTGCCGGAGAACCGAGTCACACTGTCAAGAAGTTTTCTCTTGTGGGTCAAATATATCTTAGGGAGAGAAATGCTATTATTAGTGCTATCCACTCCACTTTTCCATTGGCTGTCTATAAATTCGATGTATTTCTAACACGTACAAACCTATACCTTAAATAGGAATAATCAACCAGCTTTTTGTACAAATGTATTAACAGTAGAATCAAAATTATGAAGTCATATGTCTTATTTATACAATTTTGTGGGTGTGACTAATCCATAAAAGTTTAATAATAAAAATTACGAAACGATGTGTTGAATGGATGAGAAGCCTTTAGAGTAAATAAATCTACAACATTTACCACCTTTTCTCTGTTTATATGTACATGTATGATGAAATGAAATCATTACAAACCAAGCACTTACAATTAAAAAAAAATTGATGCTCAATTTATTTGTTAATTTTTTCTTATTCATTACTGTTACGTAAACAAAATTATGAACAGCACTACTCCTGGTCGTATCAAAGTGCCCCGTCGCATCGTTTTTGTCTACCCTTGCCCCATGCAATGCAGAATGTTCCTTCTGACAGAAAATACCGCGATTTTTAAATTCTTATTCAATTGCAATTGTAGTAATTGTACTACAGTGAAGTGCAGTGACCTGAATTCATTATCATAATAAACAGTACAGTTGACAGTAATAACAACAATAGTACAACAATCGAACAATGTAGGTGAATTTCCAGAATTCAGTTTCCAAAATACATCAGAAGCCAACGCAACGCAGAGGACTTTTCAATTTAATCTACCAAAATTTTGTTGACAACCAACAGCACAGCAGTATGTAGCAGTACGTGCCGCGGGTAAAAATAATTTTCATTGTTTTAATAAGTTCGATTTGATATTTTTTCCTTGTATTGTTGTATTTAGTACACTGAATTAAAAAAAATATGTGAAACAAAATATTGGTAGTGCATTTTAGAATACCTAGAACCAATACCATGGTATTGGTTCTACTAGTTGTCAAGTGCTGAAGTTTTTCAATTTAATCTACCAGAATTTTGTTCACAACATAACCGGCCAACAGCAGATCTTGGCCTATAGGTAAAAAATATTTTCATTGTTCCAGTAAGCTGATTTGATTTATTTTTCCTTGTATTTAGTGCACTTGAAGAATTAAAAAAATATGTAAATCAGATAATCAGAATACTAGAAGTGCATTTTAGGAAATAAAACAAAAAATTAGCAAAACGACCAGCGCATTATTTTTACTAGTCCCCAACTATGAATTGCCTTTTATTTTTGAATGGAAAATAACGCCTGAACTCTTCGTGTGTTTACAGAGAGACGAGTGCTGAAGTCCAAATTCAGTCGCGGACGGTCTGGAATATTGAAAAATATCTTCACACAAGATCCGTCGTTTGTCTTCGCCGTCGGCCAAATCGCAATCCCAACCACAAGTACCACAACCATTTACACAATCACCACATCTTGCTCTAGAGCTCGCCGATGTACGTTAATAATTATTGTATTCTCAAGCGTTAATTGGTCATATTTTGACACCATATTAATAGTAATTATTTTCTTTCCAGGTACTTGTGGAGATATTTTCCCATGTACGGACACCCCATGAGCTCCTTCCTTATCGTTTAGTGTGTCGGAAATGGAATGATGCAATTGTCCATAATTTGGTCACAAAGAGGAAGAAATGTTTCCCGTTACTATTACGGCTGAGATGCGTACCTTCTCAATCCCTTTTCAGCTCTCTTCATGATAAGGCTGTGCGATTGACAAGAGAGATTTTAGAATCACCAACCATGACTTTGACCGGGACAACTATACCCCTCTCTTTTGATACCGTTGTGGTTGACAGTAACTTCTATTTGGCAGGGGTCAATCCTGAATAGCAACATTTCTTATCGATTTACGGAGCAAGCATTCGACACATTAAGTTCAACATTTGGAGCGGAGAGAAATCACAAGAAAATTCTCCCTTCTTATCGTTAGTGAACTCAGTTCAAGTCGTGTCTACGGAAAACGTTAGAGCCGTATTCTCTGCAGTCCCTAATTTGGAGTGTCTGGATTTTTCAGTTCGTTTTAGTTATTACAGTTCAGACGGAGGGGAACAACGAATGTTTCCAGGAGTCGAGCTGTTGACTGACCTTCCTCAACTCAAGAAACTCACCAATATTACGATTCAAGAACCACACGGAGTACAATACATTCACACTTTTTTGAGAGAGCTCCTTGGAATGGCTCCAAATTTGACAACACTATACATCAAATACACAAAAGACTTATCTAAATTTGCAAGAGCATTGAGAGGATTAAACTATCTAAACAATTCCTTGACTACACTTGGAATCACTATGGCGGATCGTTCTAGTAAATTTGACATCCTGGAATCTGGCTTCACCCGTTTCCATTTGACTAAACTTGAATTGAACTGTGTTTCCGGGAATGGGAGACATTTGGAAGCATTTTTACAAAGTCAATGTTCAACTTTGATTACATTAATACTTGGGGATAGGGTGAAGTTGGAGAGAGTCGAGCCAGGATACCACGGCCGATGCCGTGGTATTTATCTCTTTGGAGGGACACAGCACCACACGTGTGAAACCTTGTACGTTAATCCGTTGTCTCTTCCACCCAGAATGAACTCACTCAAGATACTAGAACTCAATTTATCCAAATTCAAAGTGGACGCAGTCATAAGTTATTCGGATCAATTTCCGGCGTTAGAAGAATTGACGTTTAGTAATTGTGAAGAGACAGCGTGTATTTGGACGTATCAACAACTCCATCACGTCCTTCTTGGAGAAAATGGGCCGAGTCACACTGTCAAGAAGTTTTCTCTGTTTGGTCGAATGCCTGGTGGTTCAGATAGAATTCTTATTACTGAAGCTGCTCTCTCCACCTTTCCACTTGCTGGGCTTCATTTTGGTTTGTAGACGACGCGACGGGCTGAACCAATCATCTCTTCATCTCATTTTCAAGACGTTTCCTTAAATCCATAAAACACTAATAAAACATAATACGCATTTAATAATTTCAACGTTTATAAATAAATACGTATTAAAAAGTAAAGTGAATTTCTTTTTCATTGAATTTCTCTTGTTCTTGCGGCATTTTGGCGTGACCAAAATCATTAGCAGTACGTAGCATTAATACTACTGTATATTCATTCACCTACTGTGGGGTTAATGTTTTCTCTCATAGGCTTTACTACTTACTACTACTACTCGTTTGAGAGATTATTGTTAATTTATTCAGCATATTATGGGTATCTTGAATAGAAAGCCTGAAGAGTAATAAGTCTACAAAATTTACCACCTTTTCTGAAGATTGTAAGTGTATGATGAATTGAAATAATTACAAACCAAATATAAATAATTGTATTTAGAGGAAAAGTGATTATGAATTTATTGATTATTTTTTTTCTGATTCATTACTGTTACGTAGAGAGAATTATGAGCAGCACTGTAGTGCTGAGTACCAAATGCCCCGTCGCATCGTTTTTGTCTCCCGTTGCCCCATGCAAATTTTCTTGCAGATAATTCCGCGATTTTTTAAATCTTATTCAAGTACTGGAGGGAACTGAATTCATCATAATAAACGTGCAATGTCAGTAAATTTCCTAAATTCAGTTTTCCAAAAGACGTTAAAAGCCAACACAGAGAACTTTTAAATTTAATCTCAAAATTTTGGTCACAACAATATAATATACCTAACAGTAACAGCATATCAGTGATATCATGCAGAACGATTCGTAGCGTAGGTAAAACTTACTTTCATTCATTGTTCCCATATGTTCAAAGTTGATTTGATTATTTCCATTGTATTTAGTAGAAAAAATTATGTGGAACAGAATATTGGGAGTACATTTTAGAATAGAACCAAAGCCAGAAGTTGTAAACTTAGCACGAGGGCCAACAATATTTTTACAGACTAATTATATTTATATTGAAACAATTGCCTTTTTTAAATTTTAAATTAACACGCTGTGTATTTACAGAGAGGTGCTGAAACTCTGATTCAGTCTGGAATATTGTGAAATGTCTTCAAAAAAGATCCGTCGTTCGTCTTCGCCGTCGGCCCAATCGCAATCCCAACCACAAGTACAACAACCATTTAGACAATCACCACATCTAGCTTTAGAACTCGCCGATGTACGTTAAAAATTATAATTGAATTCACAAGTTCAGATTTATTATAATTTGGTAAAATATAATAATAAATGATTTTTATCTTTCCAGGTACTCGTGGAGATTTTTTCACATGTACAGTCACCACATGAACTTCTTCAGTACCGTCTCGTGTGTCATAAATGGAACGGTGCAATTGTTCATACTTTGGTCACAAAAAGGAAGAATTCTTTTCCATTGCGATTAAGATACGGACCTCAAGTTCTATTATCTCTCTTCCCTAGTGAGGCAGAAGAATGCACAAGACAGGTCTTAGAATGTCCAATGATGACTTTGACCGGGACAACCATTCCACTCTCTTTCGACACCATTGTGGTTGACCATGACTTTTACTTGGCGTGTGTCAACCCAGAATGGCAGCGTTTCTTAGCAATTTACGGTGAATCAATCGAACACCTCAAGTTCAATATTCGCAGCGGACTGAGACCAGATGAAAATTCTCATCATGTGGAAAACTGTGCTCAAGTCGTTTCAAGAGAAAATCTTAGAGCCGCATTCTCTGGAGTGCCTAATTTGGAATCTTTGGATTTTTCAATTCGTTTTACTGATTACGGGAGATGTGAGCCTGCATGGTTTCCACAGCGAATGTTTCCAGAATTCCATGAGGTCACTGACCTCCCTCAACTCAAGAAACTCAAGAATGTTACAATCCAAGAACCACGTGGAGTACAATACGATCAAGGTTTTTTGAAAGAAATCTTTGGAATGGCTCCAA
>JAQIXO010000598.1:0-17835 GCA_034700305.1 Protaphorura armata
ATAAATCGGAGCAGAGGTTTGCGGCTTCCTGTCAGGAAAAACTTACATAATAGAAAAACACTAAACTTCCGGAATAAACTTCCTTACATTATGTGATTTAATGACCAGTGAATAGTCAACGAACACATTAAAATTATAAAGTAGTATTTGAGTGCCGCGCGAGCCAAGTCAACAAATTAAATCCAAACCTAGTCACAAAAGTTTCACTATGAAATTGACTGTACTATTGAATTTGAGTTTGTGTGTCTTCGGGGTATTTTTATTTGTACCGGGCACCTGTGCAGGAGTGGCTGTTCGAAGACGTCGACAAACGGTGAGTAGTGTACATTTATTTATCTGGCGAATAGTGAAAAATTTACAAAGAAATTTACAATGAAAAAATGTAATTGTGTATTTCTATCAGTCTGCCGTGGATGTATCCGAACTAATGTCACGGAAAGATCTGGAAAGACTTGAAGCAGCCGTGAGAGCAGAAATCAAAGCCAACAATGGAGACCCCAGTTTTTTGACACCTGAAAAGTTAGACCAACTTGTTGAGGAGCACAGTCAGAAGTTACCATGGTATAAACGACTACTCAGACGTTTTACAGACGCACTTCCAGAAATAATCACGGCTGTGGCCGCAACAGTTTTAAAGGGTGTCGTCGCTGTTGTATTTATGGGTTAATTCAATTTACCATCTAAAAATAATATTATTCTGTTAACTTGGTTTTCCTATTTAAGGATTCATTCACGTCGTCACCTTGTGAATCTGAATCTGTAAAAATAAAATGAATTGGTACGTGCATTAATAAATAACTCAACTTGTATTCGACATAATAATCTTACTCACGCTAACTCATTAGTCACAACAATGATTACATACTTATTTCACAAAACTAAACCGGAGTCAAAAATTATCAATCCATGTAATGACATTCTAATGACTTAATGAAGAGGGAACGTTATGCTCTGATAATAACCAAAAGGGCTTAAACATGATTCATCCTTGTCAGTAGTTAGCAGGAAGAAGCCCTCCCTCTTGAGTAATATTAGTCAATTACGAGACTACATTACTTACAATGTGAGGGACTAATTAGAAACTCATTACAGATTCGCCGTATATAAAGGCAATGCTAGCAAAGTATGTTTTTGAATTGTGTAAATTAATTTTCCCTTTGAGTCTGAAAAATTGGAACCATAATGAAGGAAATTATTTTGCTGGTTTCATTATTGGCTTCTACTGTGTGTGGGGTTGAGAATGTTGCGAAAAGTAATTCTGAAGCTATAGTACAAATAAATCTGAAGAATCCCGAATCTGGAAAATATCCTGGACAACCTGGTGGAGACGGTTACCCTGGACAACCTGGTGGAGGCGGTTACCCTGGACAACCTGGTGGAGGCGGTTACCCTGGACAACCTGGTGGAGGTGGAGGCGGTTACCCTGGACAAGGTCAAGGAGGAGAATGTCAAGACAGACGGTGGTGTGAAAATATTGTCCCAAGGGAGTGCCCACTCAGACAAGACCTTTGGGCAAAATGTCCGAACGTGTGCAATACTTGCAAATGTTACGATTTGGATCCCAACTGTTACCGTATGCTGAATCGATGCAATGATCCGAATACTGGCTACCTATGCAGACGTAGTTGTCAATTTTGTACTAAATATCCGGGAGGGCAAGGAGGAGATCAAGGTCAATATCCTGGCGGACAAGGCGGACAAGGCGGAGGCCAAGGACAATATCCCGGGGGACAAGGCGGACAAGGCGGAGGTCAAGGTCAATATCCCAAATCAAATTAAAGTGTTTTTTTATACAAAGTATGCAAGAATTATGTCAAAAAATTATAATTTAATTTTCAATGTTACTAAATTAAAATAAAGCCGTAAAGTTCAAAGGGTGGCAAGATAATCGAATTATTCACACAAAATTTAGTACAAGATTAATTTACTAGCAAATATTTTCATCCGTACTGATTGCTCAACTGTGGAACAAACGGTTTAAGTGTACTTTTTGTGTCCCAATCCAAATGGTGACTTCCCCTTGGTTTTAACATAGAAGACTCCACGTGTCCTAAAGTAAATGTCATTATTGGTCAACGTGAAAGTCTTACTTAAAACTGATTCAAAATTAAAGACTGAATTTTACAATACGAATACGTATTGGTCAATTAAGTATCGTAAATACCTGCGGTCGGCGTATTCTCCCATATTTGCAGTTTCGTCCGAGTTACATTTCTCGGTCATCGCCTCCTTCACAGATTTACATTTTGTGGCTTGGAAATTATCATGAGGTGCATTTATAGACTCAGCCATTAAGTGATAAGATCGGCTGTGTGAGCAAGTGCCTAAGAATTCATTAAATTTTTTTCAATTTTGTCAATTAAATTTTTAATTCGGTTATTAATTATGAGTCTCGTATTCCCTCTAATATTGGGCGAGTAATATTAATTATACTAAATACATACATGCCATAAATACTAATATTATATCGTACTTACAAAGAGAGCAAGCAGGGCAAGTGAATAAGGACCAGCAACCCTAAAACAAGAAAATACAAAAAATTGTGAGATCACACTGTGGTTTAACTATTTTTAGAGTCCTGTTTTAAACTTGACTAATTAAATTACCGGTTGACACAATCCACCATTTACGTAAAAATCCACTTGCCCAACTGGTTTTTTCATCCCCAAAACCTCTCCATGAGTATGAATAGCATCCACAAATTGAGCATCAGTTGGAGACGCAGGTGTGTACATAACTGTATCTTCAAAACACTCAACCAGTTTGAAATTATCAAAGCAAGGGCCTGCTCCATCCAAAACTATTAAACAAACAATAATCAAAACAATTAAGGCGTACAATATAAGCGTACATATTTTGTAATAAATTCTTCACACACCTGTTAATCTTGATATTTTTCCAATTAGTCGACTGTTAAAAAGTTTCCCAGCGTATCCCATGGCATGTCCCCCTAGCGAGTGGCCCAAGGCGTGAATTGAGTCAGGGGAGGCTCCACCACACACGACCAAATACTCAATCAGAGTTGCAGTGTACCATCCCACAAAAAAATGAATGAATCTTGGAAGAGCGTAAGCTTTGGCCAAGTTGAATATGATTGTCGCTTTATCCCACCAATTAGGATATTTTTTATTACCAGACAGGGCTGCCCAGTCTACCAAAATTATGTTCACTGGTTTCTTGGTCCTTTTGCTCCGCTGGATGTAAGCTAAGAGGAGAAGAGAAAAAATTTATTATCGTGTCAAAATTGAAACACTACAGAGTTCTTTTAAAAATAAATACCTTCCGAGAGTATTTTTGCAGGGCCATCTTTTGTAAGATCAGAACTCGCCAAAAATCCATGACAAATAATTTTGGTCTCCGCTTCTTTGTCAAATCCAAACTTCGGAGACAGAAAATTTTCCAATTGTGTTGGGAATATTTTCTGTGGTTTATAATTGTTTGCACTGCAGAATTTAATTAAATTGCCATAAGTAGACAGCCAATTTTAATTAATTTATTTAATTGTTTGCAATTGCAACTGCAAGGCAATTTACCTGGTTAATAATACGAAGAATATTTGTGTGTCATAATCAATATTTTCATCATCACTGGAGGATTTTAGTTTATAATTATTAGCATTGAATGGTGAATCCTCCAAGAACAAATCTGTCTTGTTTTCTAAAAATTTAAATATTAAAATTAATTATTTAAAGAATTAATTAAAAATTACTTCTACATTAAAATTCTGAATTTTTTTATCAAATAAAACGAACCACAAATGCATTCCTTTGGAGCTCGAATACAAATTGGATTTCTCCAATCATCTTGCGTAGGCATGTATTTACCCTCATCAACCAAATCTCTCATTTCTTGAGCATTAGCTTGGGGAACACATCTCATGTGTGAAACTTGTTGAAACTTTGGACCCAGAGTGTATCCAGAAGGACAATGATACTTGTTTTCGTTTATTAGTAAACAAAATTCACTTGCATTTTTTGGATTATTTAAATATCGAATGTCACCAGAATGATAGAGTTGATTCGTAGGATGTCCACCACAATATTCTTCATCAGCTAAATTCTTCTCAATAAAAAATCCTGAGAAATGAAAACATTTTTAATTATTATTATGAAATTACTAGAAAAGGGTGTTGAAATTTTAGCCAAGCTATATTTTAAGAAACTCTTCTTGTAACACATAAGTTTACAAGCTAGTACCAGCAAATAGGAGAATAAACACAATATTTATAAACACAAACATTTTTGTAATGATCTCTCCTTGAAAATATAATGAACACTGAACTAATAATTTGAGTTAAACGTCTTTTTCTTTTTTACGAAATGCACACGTAGGCCGATAAATTTTTTGGAAGTGAACATTGAACTGTATGAGATCAACGACCGCTAGCAATTTGTATATAAAAAGGGCTGAAATGAATTAGCAAATTTGCTGTGACTTTAATAATTCTCCTTTTAATATTTTGCAATTCCACTCAAAGCCAACATGTAATATTTATTACTTGATTGAATGGATTGAAATTAAAACTCGACAACTTTCGATCAATTGAATTTGTTTAACACCGATACAAAAATTCACGAGGACTTGAACGATATTATAATGTTGTCATCAATAAATAAATATCATTTATAAAATTAGAGGAGATGAATGAGAGTTTAACTCAAAAGTAAGTTGATTCATTCAAACTATTAGATAATAATTTGTTGAGTCAAGGAAAAGAGTTCAGTCAGTATTTACAATATTTTGTACAAGTTTGCTAATTTTCGTATTCGCAGATTTGGTATTGTGTAACTTGCCTACATCTATATACTCCAATGCCTGTTGAGTATAAACAGTGTAACGTCAATTTTTAGTCTCAAATAGCTCGGAAGATAAATCAATACATAAAGTGCGAAGCGTTCACATGGAGTTATCACCACCCGCTTCTGGTGTTCTTCGTTGTCGTGGAACTACATTATTCATTTTGAAGAATATACCTTAAGATTATGATAAACAAAAACAATGTTGTTGCGATTAACACTTCCACAATTTGACTCTTAATTTTTTAATTTTTGTACTGAGAATTATGCGTTAACACCCATTTCTACAGGGTGTTCCCTAAGTCCATAATATGCGGTATGAGTCAAAGGAATTGCTGAGTGACTTCCATCCTCAGAATACCCGTCATATTTTATATAACCATCTCCGCATAGTTCCTTAAAATAAATATACCAGGATTTGAGCCAGAGTAACGCTTCATCAATAGAATATGAATCATGTACTCCGTTTTTAAATTTTACCAAGCGTAACAATATTTACAAAAGTGTAAATTAAATTATTGTTCGAGTACGTGATTTCGGAGCCTTGATCCAGTCATTCTTACACTTTGTCTGTAGACACTCTACCGATCGTATTTCTTAACGGATCGACTTCATATTTAGTATGCGTAGCCCTTGGGCCATAGCTCCGGACGAGTTCGTTAGCCAGCAAGATGGGACTACTACTGGGGGTACGACTATATAAAATTGAGTAACTTTCAGCGGTATATTCACGGATATAGTGTGAAGCAAGATCGATTCGAGGAAGAGAAACAATTCTTCGGATTTTTGTCTTTGTTAAACATGAGTTTTGCAGGTCTCCACATATACCCTGGCACCTACCATAATACTAGTATAATCATCATGTATATTATTTTGAGTACATTTCAGTACACTTGGCTGATGCGTAAAAGTGTATTTTTATTTTGGTATTGCAAGTATATGTATAATGTGTACTTTGAATCAACGTTGTTCTAGGTCCCGATTTAAAACTAAACATGGACGAATACATATTAAATTAGAGAACACCAATATTTTCGATTACTCTCAAGGTCAAACTCGTTCACTATATAAAAAATTAAATTAATTGCTCAACTTCTCCAGTTGTCCAGTTACAATTCATTTTTATTTGCATCAATTTTTCAACTATAAAACGAACGGTTTAGTTTAAGTGTAGGTTTTGTGTCCCATTCCGTATGGTGAATCATCTCGGGTTTTGACGTAGAAAACCCCACGTGTCCTAAAATGATTTCTTTATTGGTTAGTACTGTATGCTGTATGAACCCATAACGTTGATTCAAAGTTTAAGCTTGGATTTAAAAATTAGTCAACTTAATTGTAAGTGTGGTAAATACCTGCGATCGGCGTATTCTCCCATATTTGCAGTTTCGTCCGACTTACAATCTTTGTTCATTGCCTCCATCACAGATTTGCATTTAGTGGCTTGAAAATTATCTTGAAGTGCATTGATAGACTCAGCCATTAGGTGATAAGATCGACTGTGTGAACAAGTACCTAAGAATTTGTTCATAAATTAATTGAATTGAAGATATTTATTTGATTTGACCAGAGGTCCATTCAAGTTTCGAAATTCATAAATTAATTAGTTATACAAATTTTTGCTTTGATATTAATTATGAATTTCGTATGTCCTCTAATACTAATTACTACATGCCGTACTTAACTATCTCTTGTAATAGACGTGTAATGATTAGAGTAACCATTAAATACTAATATTATATCGTACTTACAAAGAGAGCACGCAGGGCAAGTGAATAAGGACCAGCAACCCTAAAAAAAGACAATACAATTGTGAGATCACACTGTGGTTTAATTTTTTTTAGATTCCTGTTCTAAACTTGACTAATTAAATTACCGGTTGACACAATCCACCATTGACATAAAAATCAACTTGCCCAACCGGTTTTTTCATCCCCAAAACCTCTCCATGAGTATGAATAGCATCCACAAATTGAGCATCAGTTCGAGAAGCAGGTGCGTAGTCACCTTCACGCTCAAAGCAATTAACCTCTTGAAAATTGTCAAAGCAAGGGCCCGCTGCATCTAAAACTATAAACAAAAAAAAACATAAATTGAGTTATGGAATAGTCGGATTTTATAATATATTATTCGTGTTTATGTTCACACACCTGTCAATCTCGAGATTTTTCCAATTTCACGATTGTTAAAAATTTTCGCAGCGTATCCCATGGCATGTGCACCTAGCGAGTGCCCTAAGGCATGAATCGAATCAACTGAGACTCCACCACACACGACCAAATACTCAATCAGAGTTGCTGTTTTCTCTCCCACAAAAAAATGAATGAATATTGGAAGAGCGTAAGCTTTGGCCAAGTTCCATATCAATGAAGGTTTTTCCCACCATTTTGAATATTTTGTATTGCCAGACAGGGCTGACCAATCCACTAAAATTATGTTCACTGGTTTCTTAGTCTTTTTGCTCCGCTGGATGTAAGCTTTCAAAGGAAATGATAATGTTGACAATTTGTACTACATAATCGATTCTAAAGGGATATATTTATTATAGCTAAAGTGTCCGACTTTGATGAGGTGATTATACCGGCCTATTGGATCAGCTGACATAATACATCATGTCATGTCATGTTTCAATTCTAACGGTTAATTCGTTTCAAGTCCTCAATTCTAACTTCATCTCATATAGGTAGAAATTTAACTACACGTCTTGGCCCGAAACAATTGCCTCCACTCACAGGAGAGAATTCTTTACGATGGTTAAGTTGAGAATCAAGGATAGCACACGTGGTATATAGAAATCATTCACGTGATTTTCGGTGCACAGGCGAGGTATACGCCTACCTGGTGGTCTAGACTCGAACTTTGCAATCACTAAAACTTGCCCTTAAGTGTGGAAGGTCTATACTATTTTTTTTAAATGTAAGATCTGAGAAATGAATTCCTGGAACGCAAGGGAAATCTTCCGACATAAAGAAACTTCATCAAATTCGAAATACTAGAGCTACATATTTTAAGAAATACCTTCCGAGAGTGTTTTTGCAGGGCCATCTACTGAAAGACTAGAACTAGCCAAAAATCCATGACAAATAATTTTGGTCTCTGCTTCCTTGTCAAATCCAGATTCCGGTGAGAAAATTTTTTCCAAATACTTTGAATCTATTCTCTGTGGTTCATAATTGTTTGAACTTCAAAAATTAAATTAAATTGCATTAGAAATCTAATTTTAATTTATTTAATTGTACGGAATACGACTTACCTGGTCAGTAATACGAAGTATATCCCATTATCCCAATCAACATCAGCATCAATTTTGGATTGTAGATTATAATCATGAGCACGGTGTTGAGAAATTTTCAAGGAAAATGAACTTGTCTTGTTTTCTAAAAAATTAGTCCATTACTGCATATGCTGCATTTTGTATATGCAACATAATTAAAATCCAGTTTGTAAAATCCATTTATTAATTATTATAACGAACCACATATGCATTGGCTTGGTGCTCGAATACAAATCGGTTTCGTCCAATCCCCCCAACCAAATACCCCTCCTGTATATTTTCCCTCATTAACGAAATCTCTCATTTCTTGAGCCTTAGCTTGGGGAACACATCTCATGTGGTCAACTTGTTGTGTCTTTGGCCCCAGAGTGTATCCAGGAAAGCAGTAATACTTGTTTTCATTTCTTAGTATACAAAATTCACTTGCATTTCTTGGGTTATTTAAATATCTAAAGTCAATGGGAATATTGGGTCTAGTCGTCGGTTCTCCATTACAGTATTCTTCATTCGCTGCAATCTCCTCAATGAAAATACTACCTGAGATGTAAAGATAAGTTGAACTATTATTAAAAAATTAAAAAGTATATTTTGTAAGAATATTACCAGCAAATAGGAGAATAAATACAATATGCGTAAACATTTTTGTAATGATTCCCCTTCGGAATTATTCTGAACACTGAACTAACTCTTTGAGGTAAATGTACTTTTCTCTACAAGAATTCATAGGTAAGCAGAATAATTATAAGGAAGTGAACAGTGGACATTGAACTGAAAGCTTGAGATCAACGACCGTGCACATTTTCTACTTGAAATAGGGCCAACATGAATTTTTGCTTTGGCTGCAATATTTCGTTTTAATACTCACATCAAAATACAATTCTTGTAATAGAAATGAATTAGAATAGAAACTCGACAATTTTTGGTAAAGTGAATGCATGTGTTTTACATTGATGCAAAAATGCTAGAGGAAATGAATGGGATTAAAAAGTTGTTATCAATAAATTGCAATTTAAGGATTTGGGAAATGAATGACGGTCAAATCAAGTGTGACATGATTCTATGCATAATAATTCACTGACGAGGGAAGGCAGGAACGTGTAACACACCGATTTCGCACAAAAAAAATTTTCTTCAGTGGACACGTATTTTTTATTTTCCTGGCGGACCCCCGGGGGGTAAAAAAAATTATTCAATTTTTGACTATCTTGACTTTTCAAAATCGAAAATCCTTATGGCCTTCAACATGGGTTTTTCGAGTCGAACAAAGAGGGGACTCTTTGTACTTTTGAAAAAATCCAAACGACGAAATGAGCCTCTTTGGTCGACTCAAAAATCCGAAGACCTCTCCAGAATATTTTTTGGACGGAATTGGTGTGTTACACGTTCCCGCCTCCCCTCGTGTGTCCAGTTTAGGAGTGCGTTCACTATTTGCATTTGCATCGGGTTTGGCAGATTTTCCTGTTAGATATCTTCTCTAGATTTGGTATTGCGTACCGTGTCTATAACAAGTGTGTATGCTTACTCCATATTCGCATTCCTTTTATGTGCAAACGAAAAACAAAATCTAATCAGAACTGTAAATATACGACACGTATAATTTCCGCAAATCGTAATTTCTTAACAGTGGGTTTTTTCCACATGTTAGAACGAATGCTATTAAATAGCTCGGACAACATGAAGGTCACTATTCCAACAAGTCAATTTAATGTGTATATTTTTAATATTTAATAATTGCGTCGAAATAAAATGTAATTCAGTTAGACTCAATAAGTCAGTATTTCTAAATCATAACAAAAAAAAAACTCACATAAATAAAACAGTAATAATAAAACGAAATTACATATAGAACAACTAATTACTCAAAATTTTATCACATATTCGTTTCGTCATATATTACGTAATGGTTATCGTATCATATGGTTGACGCACGTGAGAATATTTTCCTGTATAAATCGATTTAATTTTCAACATAATTTTATTCCTTTAATTATCGTGATTGAGGATGGTTGTTTTCCCACGAGGGTAATAAACTACTACAGGATAACTATATACCAGAGACGGGATCTTAAGGATTACTGAATGAATAATACCGACTCTCATTCCAATTATTTGCGTTAACACTTTACTAATTCTGATTATACCTCCTTAGAGTTTTGCCTTATTTATATTACAAAAATGAGTTTTAGAAATTACATTCCAAATACAACAAATGTTTTACTCGTGATTTTGTACATGACAACTTGGGTGATTTGTTCACCAGTTATCCTGGTATTATTACTTGGTCTAATGAGTTTGATATTAATAAGGAAATGCGTGGACTTGACCGTATTATATTCTCATCCAGATTGGAAACCAATTCTTGGTCCGGACGCCATTTTTTGTGCGTGTATGAACCCATACAACATTTGCACAGTGTTCAACATTGGTGGAACGAATACCAAGTGGACAGATGTAGATATTCAAAATTTAATTGGAAATATTCGTGAGAAATTTAAAAATAAAATTCTACAGCCGTCCTCTTGGCCCAATGACCCATTTTGGAAATTAATATTTGCCCCTGTCAAGAAAATGTTGTATTATTATTGGGCACCAGTAAATGTTGATGATTTGTCCGAGTACATTCATGACATTGTAAAAGGAGAAGGAAGCAAGAAAATGACAGAAGATGAATTAAATAAATATGTGGTTGACTCTTGGTTGGACTCAAGTTACCATGGAAGATCCCCTTGGGAAATTATGATTGTAGATACAGAAACCGGTCCGGTTCTTTGTTTCAGAATGAACCACGTGATCGGTGGTGTTTTGTCATTTCGTTGGATTCTGGAAGCCATCAATGGAGAACTAAATGAAAAAACTGGAATTCCAATTCTGCTCCAACCATACCCTTACACCAAAATGTCTCTGGTAAGTATTGCGTTGTAACTTTACATATTTTAAAGAAGATTCACACGCTTCATATAAATGATGACTAAAAAATTATTATTTACAGGCCAGAGACTTATTGGTGTTGCCTTGGAAGCTTGTCTACGTGACACCTCAGATTTATCGTCAAGACCACTTTACCCTCAAACCTCTTCAGAATGCAACGGTTTTTGCTAGTGGTCATCTCCAATTATCAAGTGTTAAGAAAATTTCCAAACATTTTAATTGTCCGGTGAGAAATGTATTATCAGCTATATTTGGCGCTGCGCTAAGGAAGTTTGAATTGGAAAAGAAATGCGAAATAGACTTTTCAAAATTAGCCGCAAAAATTTTGGTGATTCATCCTTGGTTCTACTCAAGTATTTCTTCTCGTCAGGAATTAAATAATGAATGGTAAGTACTCATTAAATGTGAATTTTTAAGATGGATCCTTCACAAACGTTATTAATTTTTTTTCACTGAAACAGGACCGGAGCTCACCACACAGTTTCATTTGATAATTCTAACCCGGTAGACCATTTGATTCAAACAAATAATGGAGTTCAATGGAGTTTAGAGTCTGGAGTGGACAAGTTCATATACTATTCCTTTTCTTTGGGAATCACACTCCCTAACTTTGTATTGAAGAAGATGTTTGTGAATCCCGCTCCATTTCCTAACGCTTGTTCGGACATTCCTTTCACCACTCAACCACAACTTTACATCTTAGGTCATCCCGTCAAGAGTGCTCATTTCATTCAATCCATTAAACACAGTAATATAGGTTGGTATTTCACTCAAATTTTTTATATTTTATTTACATTTGAATGGGAATAACGTTTAGAATTACTCTAATTTTGTACAGGTTGCTTTGTTGGATTTTTGACTATCGGAAATGAAATTACAATTTCAATCATTGCGGATGAGCGTCGTCTTTCAACTAATGAAGCGGCTAAACGTTTTTGCCAATACTTCAAAGAAGAACTGTCTCACCTAGAGAACTCTATTAAAGTTTAATTCAGACGGATAAGCCAATTTTGAAAATTCATTTTTATTCAGCAAATAAAACATTTATTTAATCAATTGTTGTAATAATAACTGCTGGCTAATTTATGTGCATTATTTTAGACGTCCGAAAACTCAGGCAAAATAGATCCATCCATCCAGTCCATGTTATCTAATAATCAAACCATACATTAATTTTAGTCAGTTTATTCGCACACGCGTTCAGTTTAGTCAGAGAAATTGGAAGCACATTATGTATGAGTTCATTGAGGGCAGACTGCCATGTCAGTCGACTGTATGAAAATTAAATCTACAGCACACGGTCCATGAAAACAAATTAGAGATTAATAATTATAAACTCTTTCTAACTACAAGGAGACCATTTTCAGTGCAAAACCACAAATCTAAATGTATATTTATCACACACATGGGTGTACATGGAGAGTGAAAAAGAGATTAACACTCAAACCCGTCCCACGTCAATTATTTCATGTCAAAGACATGGGGAGCTCGTGTACTATGTAATGTAATGTAATGTATGTGTATTTTATCTCCAACTCTGGAGTCTGGAGGCAGGAAGTCTAGGAACAGAGGGGGAAATGAATGAAAGGATCTGTTTATTTGGACTCACTCAGAGCAAAGACTCAAAACCCATCTATTTTTAACTAAGGGTCATGTCCAGGGTGGCTAAAAAAACTTTTTTCCCTATTTCTACTGCCGAATCTGAGGTACTCATGAAACAACAAGAACGAAATATCCATGGTCATGGATTAAAAAAATCTTTACCGATATTCTGATTATAGTGGATTTAAAACAAAACTACTTTTTTTTCTACGAGGCGTATGGCTAACAAATTATTATTCAAATTTTTGCATCACAAACTTTAGTCATGTTGGTTTGTACTGTAGATGAGAGAGCTGAAATGTTATGTCACACCCTGTACGTTCAGGTACCTAAAAAAAGGGGAGATGAAAAATGCTAGTCAAATTGAAAAGCAAAAGTTCACAGTCTCCAAGTGCATTCCTCCCTAAAGAGTTCACTTTTTACTTTTCATCCTCGTCTTTTCAATTTTGAATTTCTCCAGGACATACTCAAAAACTTAATAATAATAAAATTTTCCAGTCTTGTTATGATAAAATTTATCCTCATTGTTTTGGTGTTCGTTTTCATTGGGAATGGAAATGGAGATGCTCCATGCAGTTGTGTGGGTGGGGGTGGAAGAGGAGTAGACGCTCCGCCTGGAAGTAATGCTCCAGGTGGTCCAGGTCAAAATGGTCTTCCAGGAACTCCAGGGTGTCATGGATGTCCAGGCGGTAGAGGCGGAGCTGGTGACGGAACCGGTGCTGGAGGGCGTGGAGGGAATGGGGGTGCAGGTGGTGCTGGAAAAAATGGAGCAGGTGGTTTGCCCGGTGGTCTGGGTGGAGAAGGAGGTCAACCTGGTGTATACGCCGGTAGCTAATTTATTTAATTAGCTTTTAAACTAATTAATTATATTAAAAAAATAGTCGCTTATTTTTTTTAATTTGAGTTAATCATTTATTTTGTAAATTTTTAAGGACGAGGGACTGGGGGTTCCGAGTTTTAAAATGGGGTCTGAATTGGAGTAATGGAGTAAATGATGCAAAATACCGCATCATACATACAGTGCTCCGATTACACTGGGAAATCCACACAGTTGAGCAATTCATTCAACTGGACTCAAATCATATGTTCAATTGTTCCTACAACTTCTGGTGATACACCACACGTGTTGCCATATATACACTAATTAATTAATTAATTAATTAATCATTTTAATACAAGTGCAAATTCTGTAAATCGTAATTGCATTTCGCGAAAATTGAAATTATGTAAGATAATGTAAATTTTAACAATAGAATTTTGCACACGGTTTGTATGTCAGCTACTTAATTTTTTTAAAAAAAATAAAAAACCCAGAATGATCCAAATCAATTTCAAGGCTCTGTTTGTCTAGATAATGTATCAATATTAATTATATTAGTGCACAGTGCATCAAGTAGTTCTTTTCGTCATGCATGGTTCTTTGTTTACCCAGGTAATCATTCGTCCTTCATGGACCTCAGTTCAATCATTTCATATCTTGTCAGAGTAATAACAATGGGTCATCTTGACATTTTGATAATGTAATTGTGCCAGATATGTCATTTTCCTAGGAAATTCATATTGAATTCAGGTCATTGCATAAAGTAGGGTCTATTTAATAAGAGTGGAAGGAGTGAAATTATTTCAGTCGATTTTCCAAGCCAGAAATCATCAAATAAAACACGATGATGAATTTTTTTACATTGTTGGTTTCGTTTTTGCTCTATTTCCAACAACTAATTCCATCTGTCCATTCATGTACACCAGCCGAACAAGCACTTTGCAAATTACCATATTGTCTTTGTCCTAGTCTACATATTCCATTGGGATTCACGCCAGCGGAGACACCACAGGTTTTATAATAATTTACAAATGAATAATTAATTAATTAAAAAACGTGAAAGTCAATTAATTTGTGTACATTATATTATTTTCTGTATAGATTGTCTATCTAACTTTCGATGACTCAGTGTCTAAAGCAAATTATGATTTGTATGAGGAACTCATCTTTCCCCGTAAGAATCCAAATGGACACCCAATCAGCGCCACCTTCTTTATAAATCACGAGTACACGGACTATACTCTGATTCATGAGCTATACAGGAAAGGTCACGAAATCGCACTCCACTCTATCACACACACACAAATGGCGGATTATTGGAAGATTTTAAATAGAACCATGTGGGAATACGAAGTAGCTGCCCAGAGAGGGCAAATCGCCCATTTCGCAAAGATGGCAAAATCCAGCGTACGTAAGATCACGGCATACATTTTTAACAGCGATTTAATCGTACGGATACTGAACATTTTAATAACATTTGGCCTTTACCTGCAGATCGTAGGATTCAGGGCCCCGTACTTACAGACTGGAGGTGACACAATGATGGACGTTATTTACGATGAGGGTCTGGAGTACGATTTCTCGCGACCAACCAAAAGTTATATGAGTCCAGGATTATGGCCTTACACTGGTGACTACAACCAATTATTACAAGTAAGGACTTTAAAGTTCGTAGTATATATTCATGAAAAATATTAGTACATATTTTACAATCTAATTTACAGGACTGTCAAATTGAGCCTTGTTCCCAAAATCCATATCCAGGGATGTGGATGCTCCCAATGATTGACTACATAGGAGATAACGGAGAGCCTTGTGCCATGGTGGATGCCTGCTATCCAGTGTAATGCAAAATACAATATTTGTGATAAAAATTACCAGAATTCACTTTTGGGGTCACCATTTTTTTATTGCTTTTGAATACAGTCCAAGAACAAGTGCTGGTGCATTTGACCTTCTCAAGAGGAATTTTGACAGAAATTACAATGGAAACAAAGCACCATTTGGGATATTTACACATGCTGCTTGGTTGTTCACACATGAATTTGATCCAAATGATAGAAAGGCTGGATTCATACAGTAAATTTTACATAATAACATAAATCACTGTAGAAAAAAATAATTCTGGATAATTTTTGAAATGTTATCATGAATTTCCACAGATTTTTGGATTACCTTGGTACTCTACCGGATGTGTACATCGTAAGCGCAGCCAGAGTCCTCGAATGGATAAGAACTCCAACTAAACTAGCAGATTTGAGTTCATTCCTTCCTTGGCAACATAGTGCGGATTTACCGGATAATTGTATTAATAAATATCCGTGTTACTACAGACCAGAAGATACGCCGTTCTTTGCTCCAAGATATATGAATTGTTGTCAATCATGTCCAAGGCGCTATCCATGGGTGAAAAATCCATACGGTCTAAATCAATAGACATTCATAATATTCAAAATTTTATAACATTGCATTGTCGTCACTAAAATAATTTGGCATAATTCCTTCTAAGAAGAAATAAAGTTTGTTGGGAAATTTATTTTGGTCGTCACATTGTTAAATAATTTTATTATAGGTTGTACAAATCTGAGAGTAAACATCCGTCTAAATACGATTCAACCTTCACACCTAATTTTAATGTACTGTGATACCTACCTACCATAAACATTTATTGTGTTCCAACGAGGATAATAAATTACCATAACTATGTACCAAAAATTATCACATACTTATATACACAATTTTTCTTCCTACAATTTTAGTGACCACATACAATAAATGAAAGACTTTTATTACACTTATTTGAGTTCACAATTCATTAGTTCGAATTAACACTGATTTTTTTACGTTAATCAATTTACACACTAAAATCTGAACAGTACACGCACTATCTTGCTTGTCCTTATGGGTGGTGGTGTCCAGTACACTTTAAAATATAGCACTGGAGACCTAAAAAATCTAATTTTGTGGTTGACGAATATTATTGTACAGAAAAAAAAATCAAAATGAGTATTAAAAATTGTATTCCGATTACGAAAACTGTCACACTTGTAATTTTGTATATAATTACTTGGGTAATTTTTTCTCCAGGATTGATTGTGTTATTTTTGGGAATTATGGGTTTCATTCTAATACGGAAATGCGTGGATTGGGTCGTATTGAAAAATCATCCGGATTGGAAACGAGTAACTGGTCCAGACGCCATTTTTTGTGCCTGTATGGATACATATGACATTTGTACAGTGTTTGACCTTGGTGGTGCAAATGTCAAGTGGACGGATGCAGAAATTCAGAATTTAGTTGAGAATATTCGTGAGAAATTTAAAAATAAAATTCTACAACCAGAATCTTGGCCAAATGATCCGTTTTGGAAATTAAGATTTGCCCCTGTCAAGAAAATGTTGTATTATTATTGGGCACCAGTAAATGTTGATGATTTGGCCGAATACATTCATATCCATGTACAAGGAGAAGGAAGAAAGAAAATTACTGGGGATGAATTAAATAAATATGTGATTGACTCTTGGTTGGACTCAAGTTATCATGGAAGATCCCCTTGGGAAATTTTGATTGTAGATACAGAAACCGGTCCGGTTCTTTGTTTTAGAATGAGACATGCGGTTGGAGGTTTCTTGTCATTTCGTTGGATTCTGGAAGCCATCAATGGAGAACTGAATGGGAAAACTGGAATTCCAGCTCTATTCAAACCATACCCTTACACTAGAATGTCTCTGGTAAGTATTGCACGATGACTTTATATTTTCTGAATAGGATTCACCTCCTTGATATCAATTATGGCAATAAATTTGCAATATTATTTCCAGGCTAAAGACTTGTTGATGTTGCCCTGGAATATTGTGTACAATGTGCGACAGATTTATCGGCATGATAGCTTTAACCTCAAACCTCTTTCAAATACAACAGTTTTTGCTAATGATCATATCCAACTATCAAGTGTTAAGAAAATTTCCAAACGCTACAATTGTCCAGTCAGAAATGTTTTATCGGCTACATTTGGCTCTGCGCTAAGGAGGTTTGAATTGGAAGGAAAATCTGAACTGGACATTTCGAAAATGGCAACAAAAATTTTCGTGATTCATCCGTGGTTCTACTCAAGTATTTCTTCTCGTCAAGAACTAAATAATGAATTGTAAGTACTAATTAAATTAGGATGCCACACAAGTAGAGGATATTTGTTTAATTTCTTTTCTGTCCTAAAATTTTGTACCTTTGATTTCTCTCGGCAGGGCCGCGGCCTACCACACAGTTTCATTTGATCGTTCCAAGCCGGCAGACTGTCTGAGACTAACTAATGATGGAATTCAAAGGAGTTTGGCTTCAACCTTTGATAGGTTCATCTACTACTCGTTTTCTATGGGAATCACACTCCCTAACTTTGTATTGGAGAAGATGTTTGTGAA
>JAQIXO010000599.1:0-17788 GCA_034700305.1 Protaphorura armata
GGGGGGTCGAAAAATCGCCGTATATGTATACGTCATATGTGCACAGCCCCTTAGCGCATTTACCGTCAAGGATTTTAAATATTTTAGTACAAAATGTGGCCAAAGCAGTAAAACAAGAGCGTTTCCTCCGAAAGCCGTGTTGGTTGTCGTCGATTTCTGACTTAATTTTCTCAGTGTGTAAAATCATCTCTTGTAGGACTTTTTCATTCCGATTCGGACTGTCATCGGAGTAAGTGTAGTCGTAGGATTCAATTAAACGCGGGATGTGCAACAGCATTGAAAATGTTAAGATAACAAAAATTGGTCGAATCCAATTTCGACGGCAGAGAAGATATTTGGAAATGAATGGCCAAAAGCAGCGACGAATCTCTCCAAATAGATTATGAGTGTTGTGTGGACGGCAGCAATATATTCTGGTTAAAAATAACAAAACTGCGATTGTAAATGTATTAAAATGGGAAAAACTAATTGTTTTCTTACCAGATTTGTTCGGTGGATATATGAAAAGTGCCTGGATAGAGTTTTGTTCGTTCAACCACAGATGCTCATACACTGTGTAATCAATTTATTTAGACCCAGTAATAAGAAACATCCGGTAAAATAATTCAGCATTGAAATGCTCTAACAAAAGGAACAGAACAATGAAGTAAGAATAAATGATTCCTTGTTTTTCCATGGGTTTTATGTCATTCCGTCGTAAATTCCATATGATGTTAAATTAAAATACGCAAACCAATCCGACGGCGTGCCATTAGATGATTTATACTTCTTGAGCGAAATGAGGTGAACTCTTTGTGCAGCATTGCCTCCCTCATAGGATGGTTTTCGTACTGATTGCTTCAGTAGGATTACGATGAATATAACCAGGCACAATTAACTTCTTCGTGGCTTTCCCAAATTCAAATTCATATGTTTTCACGGGTGAGGGGTGAGTCAAAGTCGAATGAGAATATCATAGACATCGTAGGAGAATTCCACATGGAAAAAGTTGCTCTTTTCAAACTTTATATCGATTAGTCATTCCAACAGCCATTTCGGTTTGCTTGGGAGTAAAACGAACATTGAGCCTGCCTATGTGCTGTCCTTGACTACGAGTAGGGTATTATGCCTTCGAACATCAAAGTAATGGTGAATTCTTCAATGTATTGAGAAAGACAATAAAAAATAAAAAATACTACTGAAATGACTAATCATTTTTGTAGCCCAGTTATTGCTCCACAATCGGTCAATAGTATAGTGTTTTAGTGTTCAAAGAATATGAAAGAAATCGATTGATTTAATAGTTCTGTAGAGCAGAGAGCAGACCATTATATGGTATAGAACCAAATAGGGAATTGACATTGAATATTTTGTTATAACAAAATGTATGTATGTCGTATTATCTGCTCCTGTTCATGAATAAATTTATGCTATGAGGGAGTCGCCTGAATGGGAAAGAAATAGAAAAGGGACTACAAACGACAATAATAGCATTACTATTTTTATTTTACACAATCGGATGGTTGTTTAAACTGGACATATATAGAAGTGTCCCAAAATATAATGCACACGTACCGAGTACGACCTACATTCAACATTCGTCCCCCAGCATCTCCACGAAGTACTTTTCAATTAGAGCTTCTTGTCCGTAAAATCACAGTTGACTTTATTTATTATCTTCAGTACAATTCAAGTATTTCAAAGTCGCCAAAATCTCATCGCGTAAGTATTGTGTATTAATTCAGTAAAACAGGGCTCTGTGTAAAAAATACGTACCACTATTTTTAGAGTTTTTTTATGCAATGTTATGGCTTCCAATATTATATTCAAACGTTTTTTGAAACCGGGTTTGAGCATGTTTCCATATAATAGTAGTGTAGTTCATTTAGTTACCCCTAATCATCAGTTTTAATTTCTTAAATACCCCATATAAAGTCGTGAGATCCCAATTTTTGTACGTGATAAATTGATAAAATTAAGTAACAAAATAAGAACAGTGTGTTTATTGAGAAGAACAGTCTAAATAGTGACCGATAAACGTACCCGTATTATGAGTGAATTACTTACTCCATATCTAATAAACTAATTACTTGTTTTCGCTCTACAGAATGCTTCCGAAACTATTATTGGCTCTCCTTATCCTCAATTGTGTTACTGGCACTGCGTATAGTGGTCCAATTGCATGGGCCCTTTGTCAAACAGCTTGTAACTCTGGTTGGGTGGCCTGTTGTGCATTGGCCGGAGGCATTGCAGGTAAAATTAATTCAAAATCTATTTTTTTTTCTTCCTATACACGTCGTCAATGCTAAATTCTACAGCCAATAATTTTTCAGTTCTAATAACACATGGTTTTTGTTTAGGAACTTATACTTTGGGTTTGGGAGTCCCAGCAGCTCTTACTGCTTGTAGTGTGGTGCAAGGAACGTGCATGGCGGCCTGTACACCATTACTGGTGGCACCTACTCCATGAATACAATACATCTGCCCTACACACCACCATCTATACCCTTCACTCTAATTTCCATGACATGGAGTCGTGCCACGGATTTGTACTATAATTTATATAATCACTATATCGCTAATTGCTTAGGTATTTGGAAATATTGGCAGGAATTGCAAACCACTAGTGATATGTGGCACTTTTCTTGGCTTCTCAGGTCAAAGGTAAAGGCAGTGATTAACCGGAATCAGTAATTTGTATTTCGGAATACGAAATAAGAATAAATGCTTAATATTAGTGAATTTTGAATTCTTGCAAATTCCTTAATGGTAAAGTGTTTTACGGATTTTTTTGAAAATAATTACGCACACTACAATAATTAATTTTTTTTTGTGTATTATGTATATTTAACTCTAACACGTTTTCATTTGTGCAAAATATTAAAAAATAAACAACAATTTTGTGTATTTCGATTCTGTGATTATCATGTGTAAGTATGATACTTATACGAAGGAGAGTCATTGCATATATACACTCAGAACTGGCATACCTATTTTTGTTATGGTTCCTGGCATGGTCTGATCCAATTTTCGTATGTTCTTGTTACGGCATGACAGGAGTACAATTAATTGCAATCTAATAATAGTTTGAATTATTTATGTCAATCTGAAATTGCGGATCACAATAAAAATGGACGTCGCACTTTTCTATCCCATTCTAAATCCATTGGCAAAGTGATTAATCAAATGTGTTGTAAATATTTTAAAGTCTTTACACACTTGATAATTTGGATATCCAGGGATTGTACCACAAGTCTGACCCATAGCACAATCCAAATTAGACCTACAAATACAAATGTCTTGCAGAGCACAATGTTTTCTTCCCTTAGGGTCAGTATTCATATTGTCCGAGATATTTAGTAATCTCTTACCAAAATCATTCATAAAGATTTGATTGGGATCCGCCTTTCTCATAGTGGCTATAAAACTTGCTTTGTTAGACTTTTCCAGCTTCATCTGTATCATAGAACGGCTGTGATAGAAAAATCCCGTTTTCCCCCAGTGTGATCTCCCACCGAATTTGAATGCCTGTTCATTTTTTAAAAAAAAAGTTAAAATTAATTATAATGTAAATAATACAAAAATAATTAATAAAATTAATTTCTTACAAAAACTTGTAACATGGTTTGATAAGCCGCCAATCCATGACTTGGGCTCTCATAATAATTATCCCTTCTTACAGCATCCCATTCAAAATGCACTGTTTCTCTCCCATAACTTATTGACATGTCCGCATCTGAACTTTTGGTGAATCTGAGCCAAACTCCTTTGAATTGAAACGTTGCTTTATATTTTGACAAAATGTCTTTGACTGTCTCAATAATTTCACTCATATTTCTAAAATCCAGAGCCATTTCATTGTTTAAATACGTGACATTATTTGGATAATGCATCCAAGGACATTTATCCCCACACAAACAATCTTGCATTAAGTAACGATAACCCGTGGCGGGATTTTTGAAAGTGGTGCCATCTTCTGTATAAAATGGGGGTAGATTTGCATCCATTTGAGTGTACGTTGTCCTCGTGACACTTTCAGCATCGCTTAACCCAATGTAAGAATATGTGGATTGGAATGTCTCAAATCCAAGTTTAACAACTGCATTGTACTCATCTGTCGTTTCTGGGATTTCATTCGCTTGCGCATTCCCAGGAGTAGTAACTGAAACAATCGTCCCAGTTGAAACCACAACGGTACGGCTGGATGGGAACCAGTACAAATTAAGGAAGTCATAATATCTTGCCATTTTCTCGGCTTCACCGTTTGTTAAAATCTCTTCATTCCTTTCGTAATTATAATTTGTAACTTTAAAATCAGGTACAGATGAAATTGTTATTTCTAGAATGATTCCCAATAGTCCGAGATGAATACGAAAAGCGGGTAATTCGTCGGCGTCCGAAATGTCACGGATTTCACCTGTCCCATCAATTATTTTGACTCCAATCGTTTGAGCAGAAATACTTGTCTCATGTTTCAATGCACTTCCATGTGCTCCAGTACCTAAAGCTCCACCTATTGTGATTTCACCAAATATAGGACCACCCTGTAGTGAACGTCCTTTTGAATGGAGAAATGTCCCTAGTTCTCGGAGTGTTACGCCGGCTGATACGGTGGCAGAATTGTCTGGGTTCATTTGCATAGTTTCCTTGAATTGGGACATATCGATGGTAACGCCATCTCTGCAAATAATGTCAGACAAGGAGTGGCGACTTCCATATGCTTTGACGGTCTGGTTGGATAAAATGGCGGATTTTACGATTGATTGGATTTCAGGAATTGTTGTCGGGGATTGAGTCTCACCACTTGGTTTTAAATTTTTTAAATAATTTTTTCGTCGTGCTGTGCTTTTATACCTGATAATCTTAGTCAAGGAGTTTTTACAAATCAATCAAATCTAATAGTTTCATTTGTATATTCTTAATGCATGTGTTCTTACGAACGGTGAAATTGTTGAAATTATTTTGGCGGAATGACCAGCTCGGATTAAGCACATTATGTGACACACAATTGAAATGAGTATATTTTGGATGAACATTTTTCTGGTGCAGAGAAAATCCTTTCACGCTGTACTGAAATCAATGTTAATGAAATGAATAGCATATAAACTCAATTCAATTAAATAAATTAAAATAAAGTTTGACACTAAAATACGAATGCTCACCGTATTATTTTTGTGTGTGACTGGTAAATACACCAAATTATTTTGTTGGATGTTAATATTTAGCAAGAAATCGAGTCGTTTAAATCCCATTATTCAAGACAGGGGTGGGGTGGTGAAGACGCCAAGCTAGGCATTAAGGGTCAAGAAAATCTTAACCTTTTTGTTCACAAAAATAGTCAGTTACAGTACAGTTACATACTTGACACGTTGTCTTTGGACTTTTACACCTAATACAAAACCCTTTTGGAATGTATCACACAGGTAGTTCACACACACGCACAGGGAATAGAGTTGTAAATGTAACTTTTGGTAATCCCCATCTTCCATTCAAAACTTAACTGTGTATATTTGGAGTTTACTGAATACGGATGGATGGAAAAAAGTTATTGTGTGAGAAATCCACCCTAATGAACTACTGACTGACTGGAATGTGAAACGTTTACTGTATACGTTCTTCACATTTGCTTAGAGAGACAATTAAGACAAGAAGCAACCTTGTACGCCCATTAGTCAACTTGACGCACATTGTTGTACGTACTAGCAAAATATTTTAATTTTTTCAGTTGCACGTACGTAACATATGCAGTACGACACACATATGAGATGAGCTAGGCTACTTCGGGTAGTCATATCATGTCATTTTTCTAGTCCTGATGAGTAATACTACTGTTTCACTTTCATTATTCATTTCTCAACTAAACTAAAATTACTTCATTAGTTTGTTGCAAGGAGTCAGGTTGTGATTGCATTCAATACTATTTGAAATTATTTTAATATATAAATCATTCATCTTTAAACAGAATATGCACGTAAGTATGTGAGACACACAAGTTGACGAATTGTGTGACTCCTTGGGATCGCATGACGGCCAATATTATAATCAGAATCCCGGTAACGGTAGCGAGAGCGTATAAAACGATGAAGATTGACGCAAACATGTTTCAAACTGTGAGTTGGGTCTTTTGATCGACTTTAGACATCACTGTAGTAGTAGTAATATTTATATTCGAGATATACATTTTAGTATTATAGAATAAATTTTAATGGACAATTTCAACCGAGCAAAGCAACATTAAACTACTAAAATGATTTAATATTTTTGGTTTATGACGATTTATGTGTACTATCAGCGACATGGTTAGAGATAGTCCATTTGTTACATGGTTACTTCATTAACACTTTGTAAGTTAATAGTTCATGGTGAAATATTCCATTTTGAGATGACTCGTGATTTTGTATCACTAATACATTCCGTCACTATAGAATTCATTTTACACGAGGGTAATAAAGATGCATATCGCACTTCGTCAGACCGAGCATGAGCTTATTAATAGGGTCATGAGTTTGACGAGGATTTTACTTAAGTTTTCTCTGATGAATATTTAAAAGTACTGGATGAATTGGGTGTCAGAACGAATTAATCTAAACACTCTAGCTTTCTATAGAATTGGATAGCATAAATTGAGATTTAGTCATTTATGTTAATCATAGTGATGTCTTCGGGAGGTTAAGAAAAGTTGAGTGCTAAGATATACCCAATAATCAATGTAATAAGTTTTGGCGTGATTTTAAGTAATTTAAGTGTTCGGTTTTTTAGCAATGTATAATTAAGTACTACTGTTGTGACCAAAGTAATAACTCCAAAATTTCTACATCAATTTTATTTTGAACAAATTAATAATAGATTTCTTTTCTACTGCCTGTATGTGAGATACCAATATATAAATTAGAATCCGTAATTAACCACAAAGTATTCGTATCGACTGAGTTTCCTAGACTTGAAAAAAGTAATTTAAAAATGTGTTGTAGTTAATGAATTAGAAGTACTATCTAATGAGTGAAATAAATGGCTTTGATTTGTCCCAAGGAAAGGCAGGGCGGACTGCGGCTGCGGACGTAATTGTTGTAGTCACCAAGTCCCATTTGAAGGCCGCATTGGGTTGATTCTGAGAAGAAGGAGAAAGTCGTATTACTATTTCCAGTAACATCCTTGGCTGAATTTGTGAGCAGTGCTCCGTGTAATGATTTTACTCGCATTGAACGATCAGTTCCCCCCTTTTAAAAATCAAAATGAAACATGTAGACTTATAATTAATTACTTATTAAAATTAGTTTCAAGGCAATGCTTACAATGAAGGTGATTCTGCTCACATATTTATCACCCTTTGAAATTGAAATCTCGCTTTCGAATTCAATTTTGATTGAAGATGGTGTCAACAATTTTTTCATCTGTTCTGATGTGACCTTGGCAGTTGAAATTGACACGTCGGAATCTTTCACGGGTTGTATGGAAACAGTAAATTCTGAATTTGCAGCAAATTCCGACAGAGCAATACAATCTTGGAACCCATTTAATTCAAATCCACTCAAATTAATGTTTTCACTGGAACTGAATCTGTCAATGGAGGAAAAATATGTCATTTAAATTGTCATTGTTTACTTAACGTATTTCTGCTTTTCTTATATTTGAAGTATTTTAGTAGCTCACATTAGAGTTGAGACACACTGGAATTTATCAACATCATTGACACCATAGTGTTGTCGACAACAAGGTTCAAAACATCCCGTCCCTGCGAAGTAAGGTTTAATTCTGTATACATCTGGAGAACGTCTTTTGTTCCTGCTGAACGGTGTCGCTTGCAAATTTGTTCTGGAATGAAGGACAACAGTGAGACAATGTTATTAATAAAAGTAAAATAATCTTACGAAAACATAGTAAATGTAATTTTCAGTGCGGACGACGTACCTATTCGGTGATAAATTCGTAAATTCCATGTAGATTCCAATTGTCTCAGTGTCTGTCAGAATCCCCTTATTTTTCCTGACGACCTCTTCCGTGAAATCCTCAGTTCTTATCAGAGGGAATCGAATCAAGTGGAGAATATTTTTCAAGATATTCCGTTTATTCTTGGCCGTATTGTCCAATTTCTCCATTTTACATCTATTCTCAGCCCATCTACATAGAAAAAGTGTGATAAATTTAAACTATAGATCCAATAGAAGCAGGGTCTGAAAAAGGGCAGGTTAAAACCAGAAATATAAGTATTATTATTAACCTCATAACAGCTCGGAATGCAGTAAGTTCATCTACAATTAGCTTATCGTCGTTCAAAATAGTAGATAAAGTATCAAAATCAATTCCAAGAAATCGGGCATGTTTGAAAACCGAATTTCCTTCCTTCGCAAAAAATTACATAATAAATTTACAGCTGAATTAATCAAATCAATCCATTACATAATAAATGTACAACTGAATTAATCAAATCAATCCATTACATAAATATTGTTTATGATTTGTGTACTTGAGAATAAAATCCATGGTTCGTGTACGTAGAGCCACTTGATCCAATCTACTCGCGTCTTGATGAATATAAATTACATTGCTAGTTTGGATGGCAGATTTGAGAAGATCCGAGCACAATTCTACAAGACCACTTGAACCGTACTTGTGAGCCAAATGGAGAACTTCTACAGCGTTACCGTGACCGTCTCTTTCGCAAGCAAACTCATTTGAATACAAATACTTCCGAGAAAGAAAATCAAATTAATATCAATTTTTAAAAATTTTGAATTGTCGAATGTGAAATATGAATACATGATGGATGAGTTCGTAAAAAAAACTTACCCGTAAAAATAATTGGAGCGATTTGGACTTAATTTCAGGAATTTCAATCGAACATTTTTTCTCAGTGTCCCATCTCTCAAAGGTGACTTCAAATATAGGTGAGCGAGCCATTAATATCAGCCTGTGGGCATGGACTTCCACTTTAGTTTCTCCAACCAGAAAAACGATATCACTAAATTTTCCAGACTCTAATAAATGTAAATATGCTCCCTGAATGGTTGAGCAAGAATTTTGCCACTCGTTTCCATGCCTTTAAAAGAAATAAAATGCATATTAAATACATATTATAATAACTAACATATCACAATACATAAATATTAATGATTGATCTGTACTTGACAATAAACTCCATAGCCTGTGTACGTGGATCCGCTTGATCCAATCTACTCGCAACTTCATCTTGACTTTGAATTACACTTCCAATCTGTATGGCAGATTTTAGAAGATCTGAACACAATTTTGCAAGGTCATTTGAACCGTACTTGCGAGACAAATACAGAACTTCTGCGGCCTCTTCTCCAGTGACAGCAAATTCATTTGAGTACAAATACTTCGGGAAAAAAATATTAAATAGAAATTAATTTGTGAAATTTTTGATTTGCTGTCGTGAATAAAAATATAACAATAGTATGTTAAAAAAAACATTTACCTCTAAGAATAATTGGAAAGATTTGGGCGTAATTTCAGGAATTTCAATTGAACATTCTTTCTCAGTGTCCCAGCTCTCAAACATGACTTGAAGAACAGGTGATCTGGACATTAGTATAAATTTGTGAGCATGGATTTGAACTTTAGCTTCTCCGACAAGAAATACCACATCACTCAATTTTCCAGAATTTAATAAATGTAAATTGGCTTTTTGAATGGTTGAGCAAGACGTTTGCCAGTCTGAAGCATTCATTTTTATTTTATTAAAGTAATGGATTAATATTATTTCATGTGACCCGGGGCCGGGCCTCACCAACTTTACCACTTGTAACACTAAAGAAGTGAAGGAGAAATTCTTCGTGAAAGAAGTAATTTTATACCCTGCACTAAAATAACATTTACGAGGGAGCCTCATTACATGCTACGCTAGAATGTCTTGCCCAGCAAAGAGTCGAGTGTATTCAATCCTACACATCGATAGATCGATACAGCAAAAAAATCAAACAGCTTTCCGATCAGTAATTTTTTTATGTTTATTTTTTAAAACAGTTTGCTCCATCAAATATGTATAAATTCACTTTATTGCATCTAGCCAAGGCACAAACCTTGCTGTATAATTTTGGTGATATAATTAATTTACAAATTAACTCCAATCGCAAAATATACAACCTGTTGTGTAACCAATAATAGTGTCCATTCGCCGACGAACGAACTGTTCAAAGCTTTTCTTTTTTAAAAACTATTTCGGCACCACAAAACTTAATTTGCACTTTATAGACACTGGACACCAAACTATAGACAACATTATATTTAAATAAAATTCAATGAATTGAGATAGTGTTGTGTGTGAGTTATGGCCAACTCAGCATCGAATTCGAATTGCATCTTTTAGCAAAAGATCCTCCGTGTTAGGCTTTACTTATTGGCGCAAGCCCGTACGCATACGTAAGAAACGTAGCTAAAAAACCGTAAGATTCTGTTTCTTGTAAAACCTTCGTATTTAAAGTTTAAGGGCACAGTTTCTTGAGGATTTTCAATGAGTCCATGATTTTAGATAGCGGATTAACACAGTACAAGAATGATTCTCTGCACAAATGAAATTAAACTAGTTTAGGATCATAAGTTGAAAATGTGGCAAAATTATAGAGTGTGTTTGTGGTGATTGCTGGCGAGGTTCCCTTGATGAATGTAAAGTAAGTTGAGAAATTACTCATCCTAATGAAAGGGTCCGTCTCAGTCACTTGTGAGCCTCCAGACTTCAATAAGGATAAAAAAATTCTACACAGTATGTATATAGACTGATAAAAACTACTGCAGTTGATATATGTAGAAAGTCAAAGGGAACGCAGGAAAGGAAACAATCAGCGTGTTCACTCACAATGCAATTATGTGATGAGGATAAATAACATGTTCATCATCTGAACTTCACTAATTACGAGTTGCGTATTCAGCATTGAATTTCACTGCCCAGAAAATCCTACGACCTGACCCGGAGACCATGACAAGCCATTATATTTTCTTTGCATATTATAATAATAATGAATGAGACGTATCGTTTTTTACGTAACTAAATATAGTTTCAGAAACCCCAAAGTTTTACTCAATAATAGAAAAACTAACCATTAATACAGGGTGTGTCAAAACCAACCGTAGATCCGTTCTCATTACGGGATTTTGACATTACCTGAAAACTGAGATAGCCGTTTTATTCAAAATCTAAATGTACGCTGTGCGCTTCGCCGCACGCGCTGACGATGAAAATGTGTCCACAATGGACGTACTGAAAACCACTTCTGTGTTCAAATCGCTTGAAATTTCGCACTGTGGTAGATCCTACCACCCTGAACAATGTTTCAATGAACCACTAAGCCAACCGCGCCGAGTTACAGCGCGCTCGAAGCTCTATGAAAAAATCTATTTCTGTTCGAGTCGTCTGAAAATCGGCATGGTGGTAGATCAAGCAATTCTGAACACTGTTCAAATGGACTACTAAGCTCTAGCACCTGAGTACGCCGAGTTACAGCGCGCTAGAAGCACATATCAACAGAGCGCTGCAACTCAGCGCACTTGGGCTCTACAACTTACGATTAGTGGTTCATTGCAAAATTGTTCAGGGTGGTAAGGTCTACCATCGTACCGATTATCAGGTGGTGTGAACACAGAGGGGGTTCCTCGATATTTCCATTGTGATCGCCATTTTATGGACAGCGCGCGCTGTCGTGTATGGCGCATAAATGACGCGCAGTTAAATTTCGAATAAAATAGCTATCTCACATTTCAGATGTTGTTAAAGTTAATGATATGAGACCGAATCAACGGTTTGTTTTGACACACCCTGTAAAGCTACATGTACATGTACGCAAACAAAATATTTACACTTTACTAAAATTATCCACCACAAATTGGAGCACAAATTGTCCATTTTTCGATGCATGGTCCTCTGGCAAAACCAAATCTCGTCAATTCAGTTCAATAATATCTGGAATGTTTCTTAAAATTGTAACATTAAAAAAATTCAAAAAAGTTTTTGGTGAGTTCGTACTTTGGTGGGAATAAACGCTACTAAACAAATATCGTATGTCTAACTTCAATCGAGATCGAATCGTGATAGGGATACAGCGAGTCCATGTCTACATATCGACAAAATCTAGCTAGAATCGATCTTGAAATATTGGACACTTCGGATGCCAATCGGTGTTCTATCCGATGTGTGTCGATATCGAATCGTCATGACATGCATATCGACAGAATTTATTTCTGAATAGATTCCAACTGGATTCCTGAAAGACGTGCTACTTGGGAAGTGGCGTCACGATATCATAAAATTCAAAAACTCTAAATCTTTAACAATTCGTTTACATTTGAACCTCGTTTTTTGTACTTTCGAATCGAGAATTTTTTCTCCCTCTGACCTTGTGACGCCTTAATGAAAATTTCGAGTTTGAACTTGAATTGTCCCATGGGGTATTCCGCCGCATGGGACTCTCAAAATGTGTCGGACACTTGCGGCCCGGCATGTGCACTTAATTAATGTACACAGAGAGAGAGCCGGATAACACGGATTACAATGAAGTTGTTCTCATAGAATGTATGGATGTATTATCTACATTCGTGCATATATTATGTAAAGACGGGAACATTCCGTTACTATTTTGAAGTTGAACAAAAATAGAAGTGTTCCAAAATACAGAACCCTTGACCTACATCCAATGTTGAACTCTCAAACCCGTTTTCCAAATCAGGCTTGCCCGTACTCCGAACCCTTACAGTTAGCTTATTTATTTTCCACTAGCCACAACTGAACTCAAGAACTTTCGCCTTTCAGCCGCCGAATCATTCAGTAAGTATTACACATTTGTATGTTTTGATTAATGTACAGGGTTGGGCAATATAGTTGTTTTGTTTAAAATATTTTTAAAAATCACGATTTCATTTTTCCCAGTTTTGTGTGGATTACTTATTTTTAGGAAGAATGAAAATATTTTCGGGAAATGTGTTTCTTGGAGGATGGAAAAAACACTTTGACCTCTTTTAGGTGAACTCTGTTTACAAAAATCAAAATCTGGTACCTTGGCGGTTAATGAGCTTCCGAGAAACTCAGAAACTGTTTATTATTTTGCCCAGCTATGTATATGTATTACATAACAACATACAAATAAGTTACGAAACCTGATGTGTCAAAAGCAGTTAATTATGACTGATGACCTGACCCCAATGACCTATACAATCCATACTCACTTACTTAAAATATAGGCACTTGTAAATAAATACACAACGGATAAGACTAGGGGGGAAAATATTGTGGTAAATTTTATCTACCTTCGTTACTTTTGATTATGTAAACGTGGGTACAATTTCAATTTTTTGTGTCCACCTTGACAAAAATTTGAGCAACCCGCACCTACGGAATGTCAGATGCACCCAAAAAAATTTGCATGTCAAGGCCCTTGGACGTTGATTGAACTCACAACTTCCAATTGTTACTGAGAGGTGCATAGTATAGATAGGGACTTATTAACTTACCTCTGGGGTTTGTGACATGAAAAAGGCATATTGAATTAGTTCTTTTCGTTTCACAGGATGTTTCCGAAAATATTTTTGGCTCTCCTGATCATCACTTGCCTTGCGACCAATACCCACGGAGGTATATTTGCTTACGGGGCCTGCCAAACAGCTTGTAATGCAGGTTATGTGGCCTGCGTTGCTTTGGCTGCAGGTATTTATTGGGTCAAATTAATTCAAAATCTAACTCTAACTTCCTGTATTTTATCATCGGGATATTTTACAGACATATTTAAGTAATAATATTTGTATTATATGTTTAGGTGCTCCAATTGCTCTCCTTGCCTGTAGTGCGATACAAGGAGCCTGTATGGCAGCTTGTGCTCCACTCATCCCGCTCCCTGTGCTATGAATATTATATAAGTATGTGTCACGTGAATATTTTAGCAGAGGTATCTTAGCATTATTTTCTTGATAAGTTGTCACGTATTTGAACTTGAGACTTGAAAATTAGATGTGCACAAATATTTAACTTGTTTTTAATAAATATAATTTGCAAACAACATCTGAAATATAGAATTTTGCTAGGTCTGTCAGGTACAAGGATAAATAATAGTGATTTAATATTTTAGATTGTAATGTAAAGTTTTAAAAGATTAATTGGAGCTTAATAACAGTAATTTGTCCTTGTATTTACTAATGTACAAAAACGATAATAAAAAAAAATAGCGAGTTGACTTCTTGAAATTATTTTAAAATTTTTAAATCATTTTTTTGACATATCTTGTCCAGATTTGTTGTGCTCCTGACCTTACCAAGTAAAACATTTGTACTCATCCGTCGAGCGTTCCCTTGAATAGTAACTGGGACAATATAGTGTAGTATAATGACTGAATAAACGACTCACAATGTATTTAAAGAGAGCGTCTGCAGAATGTCACTGAAACTATTGTTGGTTCTCGTTGTCATCAGTTGCCTTACTACCAATACATTTGCAGGATCTTTGACATGGGATATTTGCCAATCTGTAATGCCACTTGGGATACCTGTTGCACTTTCTCATCATCGCATTGAATTCAGGTTAAATTCATTCAAAATCCGATTTATAATTTTTATCATTCCCACAATCCTACAATTCATTCCTACAATGTAATTTAATTTTTAGTTTGTTTGTCCAACTTTATATCCATTAGTCATTTCACCAGCTATTTTGGTTTGCTTGGGAGTACAACGAACATGCACGTCTGCCTGCCTTTGACTCCCGTAGGGTATTATGCCTTCGAACGTTATAGTTATGGTTAATTCTTCAATGTATTCCTAGAGATAATAAAATATAAAAATAAATACTACTGAAATGACGAATTATTTTTGTAGTCCAATTATTGCCCCACGATCGGTCAATAGAACAGTGTTCTAAGAATATAAAAGAAAACGAAATGATTTGTTTAATAGTTCTGTAGAGCAGACCATTTTATGGTTAGATCCAAATAAGGAATTGACATTGAATATTTTGTTACAACAAAATGTATGTATGTTGCATTATCAACTCATACTCATATACATATTTATGATGGGAGGGAGTCGACTTGAATGAAAAAAATAGGAAAGGGACTGCACAGCATTACTATTTTTATTTTACACAATCGGATGGTTGTTTAAACTGGACATATATAGAAGTGTCCCAAAATATAATACACACGTACGAGTACGACCAACATTCAACATTCGTCACCCAGCATCGCATCGCCACGAATTACTTTTGAATTAAAGCTTCTTGTCCGTGCCATTACGGTTGACTTTTTTTTATTCTCTTCTCGCCACAGTAAAATTGAAGTAAGTATTTAAAAATATCGCATTGCCTAAGTATTGTAAATAAGTATAGTAAAAGAGGGCTGTGCAAAATATTTGTACTCTTGTAAAATTGTTTGAAAAATACGTACCCCAATTTTTAGTTTTTTGTGCAATGTTATGGCTTGCTGGCAAAGCTGGGCACCAATGAAGTGTTTATGTAATGTATTTTGGTCAGCCCTGCACGTAGATAACCGCTTACAATACAATATTATATTCAAAAGTTTTTGAAACCGGGTTTGAGCGTATATTTCCATAGAATAGTGCAGTTGAGTACCCCGAATTAGTAGTTTTGATTTCTTAAAAAAAATACCCCGTTTAAAATCGTGAGATTCTAATTTTTATCCATTATAACATAGGGAACAAAATAAGAACAGTGTATTTATTTAGAAGAGTGCCTAGTCTAAATAGTGTCTAATTAACGTACCAATATCATGAGTGAATTGCTATTGCTAACTCCATATTTAATTAACTAATTAGTTGTATTCATTCTACAGAATATGTTTCCAAAACTATTGTTGGCACTCATTATCCTCAACTGTGTTACTGGCAGTGCGTATGGTGGTCCAATTGCATGGGCACTTTGTCAAACAGCTTGTAACTCTGGTTGGGTGGCCTGCTGTGCATTGGCGGGAGGCATTGCTGGTAAAATTAATTCAAATTCTAATTTTTTTTCTACACATGATCAACGTTAAGTTTTACGGCCAATTATATTTGTGTTCTAATAACACGTGGTTTTTGTTTAGGAACCTATACTCTGGGTTTGGGTGTGCCAGCAGCTCTTACTGCTTGTAGCGTGGTGCAAGGAACTTGTATGGCGGCCTGTACTCCACTACTGGTGGCACCTACTCCATGAATACAATGCATCTAGCCTTCACACCATCATCTATACCATTTACTCTAATCTCCGTGACACGGTGTCATGGGTTTGTATTGTACTATAATTTAAATACGCACTATTTAGTTTAATTGCTTGTGTGGAAAGAAAATACTGGAAGGATTTACAAACCACTTGTGATATGTGGAACTTTGACTGCTCAGGTCAAAGGTAAAGGCAGTGATTAACGGGAATCTAATAATTACGCACACTGCACTAATTAATTTTTTTTGTGTATTATGTATATTCAACTCTAACACGTTTTCATTTGTGCAAAATAATAATAAAATTAACAACAATTATGTATATTTCGATTTTGTGATTATCATGTGTCAGTATTATACATTAGTTACCAAGGGAGGGTCATTGCATATATACACTCATAACTGGAATATTATTGTTTTTAAGAATTAATTACAATCTAATAATAGTTTGAATTATTTTTGACAATCAGAGAAATTCTATATAAAAATGGACATCGCACTTTTCTATCCCATTCGAAATCCATTGACAAAGTGATTAATCAAATGTGTCGTAAATATTTTAAAGTCTTTACACCCATGATAATTTGGATATCCAGGAATAGTACCACAAGTCTGACCCGTAGCACAATCCAAATTAGACCTACAAATACAAATGTCTTGTAGAGCACAATGTCTTCTTCCCTTAGGGTCTGAATTCATATTGTCCGATATATTTAGTAACCTTCTTCCAAAATCATTCATAAAAATTTGGTTCGGATCCGCTTTTCTCATATTGTTTAAAAAAATTGCTTTGTTAGACTTTTCCAGCTTCAACTGAATCATAGAACGGCTATGATAGAAAAATCCTGTTTTCCCCCAGTGTGATCTCCCACCGAATTTGAATGCCTGTTCATTTTTAAAAAAAAAGTTAAAATTAATTATAATGTAAATAATACAAAAATAATTAATAAAATTAATTTCTTACAAAAACTTGTAACATAGTTTGATAAGCTGCCAATCCATGACTTGCACTCTCATAATAATTGTCCCTTCGTACGACATCCCATTCAACATGAAGTGTTTCTCTCCCATAACTTATTGACATGTCCGCATCCGAACTTTTGGTGAACCTGAGCCAAATTCCTTTGAATTGAAACGTAGCTTTATATTTTGACAAAATGTTTTTGACTGTCTCAATAATTTCACTCATATTTCTTAAATCCAGAGCCATTTCATTGTTTAAATACGTGACATTATTTGGATGATGCATCCAAGGGCATTTATCCCCACACAAACAATCTTGCATTAAGTAACGATAACCAGTGGCGGGATTTTTGAATGTGGTGCCATCTTCCGTATAAAATGGGGGTAAATTAGCATCCATTTGAGTGTACGTTGTCCTCGTGACACTTTCCGCAAGGCTCAACCCAATGTAAGAATAAGTTGATTGGAATGTCTCAAATCCAAGTTTAACAACTGTGTTGTACTCATCCGTCGTTTCCGGGATTTCATTCGCTTGCGCATTCCCAGGAGTAGTGACTGGAACAATCGTCCCAGTTGAAACCACAACGGTACGACTGGACGGAAACCAGTACAAATTCAAGAAGTCATAAAATCTTGCCATTTTTTCAGCTTCGCCATTTGTTAAAATTTCATCATCCATTTCAAAATTGTAATTTGTGAC